>CM027466.1:15443168-15542638 GCA_015776775.1 Magallana hongkongensis
TTGATTCATTTTTTTTTCTGTGGTTTTACATGTAGGTACGGAACATATTTATTTACGCAAATGCTACAGTACGAAAATCAATCGGTTTTTTGTATGACATTTTTTTTTCTAAAGTATCTGACTAATTTAATTTTAAATAACTTTCAAAATTATCAATGTACTAAATAATTACAGATTTATTTACTGTTAGTATTTTTACATCGTATTCTCTGGAACAATTAATATTACTAATGTAAGAAAAAAAAAATCCCATGGAATACTGAAAAACCGATTTCAGTTTGTAATCATATGGATTTTATCTTTGGTATTGATCATTGAGTTTCTGTTACTTTTTCCTGGAATTTTTTTCATTATTTACGGCATTAATAAGAATGATAGATATTTCTTTTGAGCAATAAATATACAAGTATTTAGCAGTATTTTTTGTTAATTCTGTAAATAAATGGTTTTTTGCTGTGAATATAAGTATCAATTTCATATAATTAATCAATTTAATACTTATGTGCAGATATGTTTCTAATATCAGTATTTCTATTATTTCTTATTTTTATATAATTAATTCTTACCAGCAGAATCGGGAAAAATCCGAGAGGACCCAAAGGAAACAAAAATCAATCAGAATAAAAGCGTGTCCAAAGCGAGCAAATCGTTTCGTGCGAGAATCGTTTCGTGTAAACCGTTCAGCGTTTCATGTAAATCATTTAGCGTTTCGGGCAAAGCGTGCAGCGTTTCATGTTAACCGTTTAGCGAGCGTGTAGCAAGTGTGCAGCGAGCGTGTGGTGTAGTAGTACATTTTAGGGTCTGTACAAAACTAGAGGTACTGTGAGCAAGCTCACAATTAATACCCCCCGCTAAGAAAAAAATCATAACGCGTGTATTTTTGCTATTATAGAAAAAATTGGATGAATCTATTTCACTGTCCATTTTCTAGAAATAACAACTGCTTTATTTTTGAAAACTGTTAATTCTTAGCTTCTAATATTTCCATTAATACAAGACATGACACAGACAGAATTTAGCTTTTTTGAAACAATGACCTTGAACTTTCTCAATTGACCTTGGGTCAAGGTCATGACACACCCTTAGGTCATAAGCAATCTTTGTGTGAAGTAAGAACTTCCAATGTTTCTCCATAAGAAAGATATGGACCGGACACGAATTTTGCACTTTTTCTGCCAGTGACCTTGAGCTTGCCCAAATGACCTTGGGTCAAGGTCATGACACACCCTTAGGTCATAAGCAATCTTTGTGTGAAGTAAGAACTTCCAATGTTTCCCAATAAGAAAGATATGGACCGGACACGAATTTTGCACTTTTTCTGCCAGTGACCTTGACCTTGCCCGCATGACCTTGTATCAAGGTCATGACACACCCTTAGGTCATAAGCAATCTTTGTGTGAAGTAAGAACTTCCAATGTTTCCCAATAAGAAAGATATGGACCGGACACGAATTTTGCACTTTTTCTGCCAGTGACCTTGACCTTGCCCGCATGACCTTGGGTCAAGGTCATGACACATCCTTAGGTCATAAGCAATCTTTGTGTGAAGTAAGAACTTCCAATGCTTCTCCATAAGAAAGATATGGACCGGACACGATTGCACAGACAGACGGACAGACAGACAGACAGACGGACGGACGGACAAGGTGATTCCTATATACCCCCCCAAACTTTGTTTGCGGGGGGTATAAAAATACTCAGTCGAATTTACACCACCCACACCCTATATAATCATTAGAGTCCATTCCTTACACAAAATCCCTGACACAGGGGCTATGAACTTCATAATTTTGGAAAAAGGCATTCTTCCTCATAATAACTTTGTAGTATGTACTGAATCAGTTAATACCCAGGAGCAAAAGACTAGATTTTCAAAGAATACTGAATTTATTTAAATTTAACAATTTCAAATTCATGATTTTGGAAGAGGTGTTCTTCCTCATCAGTACTATGTACATGTAATTCTTAATAACTCAAACTTCAGGGGACCAGGTATAAACTTCAAGACATCAAGAGTTTGAGAGATCAAAAGTTTAAAAAGTCCCGGAGTGTTTTGTTTGTATCATTTTGGTTCAATTATTACAGTGGCCAGAATTTTACAATTCACAACATGGTAGAAAAGTCTTACATTATTTTATTCGTATTTTCAGTTATCAAGAGATCAAGAACTTCAGCGATCGAAGTTCAAACCATCAAGTGTCACCTGTACTTCGTTCTTATGCTTAATATCTAGGAGTAGATGAGAAATTTTTTTGAAGAATTAATGCACTTTCTCTCTATAATCATTAGAGCCCTGCCCTAACACCAGAACCCCTGACCCAGGGGCCATGAAATTCATAATTTTGGAAGAGACATTCTTCTTCATCACAACTATGTACTTAGTTTATGGGCTTAATTATCCCAGGAGCAGAGAAGATTTTCACAGAATTAATGCATTTTCACTATATAATCATGCATTAGAACCCCACCTTAACACAAAAACCCATGACCAGGAAATTCACAATTTGGAAAAAAGCATTCTTCTTTATCATAACAATATATATTAATTCATCGAGTAAATACCCAGGAGCAGAGAAGATTAATATAGAAGTAATGCATTTTCACTATAAAATCATTAATTAGAGTCCTACCCTAGTGTCAGAACCCTTAACCCTTTAGGTCTCACACAAGGAATTAATTTCACTATATGTTACTAATATATAGCTTTAATTCAGTTCATTAATTAACTATACTCTCAGCATATAATTCATGAAAGAGAAATTTTAGTTAAATGCTTCAAGAAAAATTTTAGATCAGAAAAATAACACCTTAAGCGGTTTCTAAGAGAGATAATTGAGAGTAAACATACCTACCCCCAAGTACACGTGGGTTCCACATGTTGACAAACAGGCTCAGCACCATCCAGGAAGTTGCATCATGCGCATCTAAAAAAAATAGTTCCACTGAAATTAGTGTGACAATTCCCCTAAAGTAATAATTCTCCTAGCCACTGAGTCCAAAATCAATACTATAGGCCTAAAATAAGGTGCCAAAAAAGGAAGAAAGAAAAGAAATTGTCTCTATATATATGGAACTACAATTGACTACGTTCAGTTTGATTGGCTATTTCCTTGCGTAAGACCTTTAAGACAACTAAAAGTTGATGAAATTTAATGAAATTTGCAGAAAATGTCTAGTAGGTATCTATCTCCTATATGCTAGTGTATGAAAATCTACTTTTGACCCTAAGGGCTTAAAAAGTAGGAGATAACTCTTCTTAACAGATTGCTGAATTCTGGAGTAAATTTCTGTTAAAATTCATCTACAGTTCATCTTTTCAAAACTCAATAAAATTTAATTACTGAGATATTGAGAAAAGAGGTTGGAATGAAATGAAACCTGAAATGTTAGAGTTTATGTGTATGTGCTTTAAAAAAAATTCATCTCTAATTAATAGACATTAATTAGCTAAGAAAAAAGAAAATGACTTAAATATTGGAATTAATTAGCAAAAAGTTGTTAATTTTAATTCTAAGACAAAGACAGAGAGTAAAAAAAATGGTGCCAGAAGAGTCTTAAATAATGTACCTTGGAGCTTAACGGTGGTCACCGATTAATGGCTAGTGATAAAGATAAGAGGTTCTTAAGCAATGGGGGGTGATGAGGCTTTTCAATCAGTCATTAAAGATGGGGTTCCTCTTAGATGACATTGCGGCTCTAAAATGATGAAAGTTTACAATACTTAAAAATTTGCACCACACACAACATCATTTTATAAGAAAAAGTCTACAAGTGTACAGTTCAATATAAATCATGCCAAAGAAAGGACCAAATTGGCTGCATCAACATCAGTACAAAAAAGGAAACATTCCTCACAACAAGGGCCAGAAAAGTACAGGGACCACCAGCCTAGAACAGTGTCTATGTCCTATAAGAAGGCTGAGTAAAGAAGAGTTTCAGGACGTCGTACAGCAGCAGAAGGATGGAATATTCACAATAAGCGATGCTGAGCGTAGAGGCAGTCAAATGAAGATTTTGCGACCCGGGCCAAGTGAAGTGCAGCTGGTAGACTCCTACATGGATGCAGAGTCACCGAACCCCAATTCCAGACTTTTCAAAGTGCTCCATCAAGAAAAAACTGCTAAACTATGGAACCATGCATTTAAAGAGCACTCACAGAATTTTCCCGGACTGTGACGGTTCACTGGACTGGAACCAGCATGGGAGGAAAAGAGAGGCCTGGCATGGATCCTTTCAATTCGATGTAAGAAGTGCCATTGCACCAGTCACCGTGAAAAGCTGTACGAGGAAGTCAGTCGATCAGGAAGGGGACGGAGAGCCGCACAGTTTAATGTTGCCATGGCTGTCGGCCACTTGGGTACCAGCCTTACAACAGAGGGCATGCGTGGTATGCTTCTTTGCGCAAACATCGAACCAGCATCAGCCACCAACATTCATCAGACCTGCAACAAAGTAGGCAAAATCATCACTGATGTGAGCAAAAACAGCATGAAGAAAATAAGGCAGGACATTCAAGAGCTTAACGAGAAATGTGGACTTGCCAATACACCTATAAGAGCGGAAGGAGATGCCCGGTATAACAATGCCACCTTCAGTGCGATAGGGAACACACCATTCCAAGCTGCCACACAAGTTACATACACATTAAGTGAAAATGTTACCAAGAAGAACAATGTTGTGGCAGTGTTTTGTGGCAATAAACTGTGCAAGAAAGGCACCCATCTTAGAGCCAAGGGAAAGGAATTTACCTGCCCCGGTCATGAAGGCTGCACTGCAACCATTCCTCCAGAGACCACCATTTAAGACAAAAAGAGATGGGCTGCGGAATGCATCAGTGAGCTGCAAAGTGATGAATGTCCACTCATCATTTCCCATTTCACCAGTGATGGAGATAGTGCTGCTGCTTCCAATGCATCTGAAAAGCAAGGGCATATGATTGAAAACCTCAAAGACCTGTGCCACTTCTTTGAATCTCAGAGAAAACAGATTGCTAAGGCTCCATTCAGCAGTCACATGTTTCCTGGAAGAACAAAAGCTATGAGAGAATCCATGTAGAGGAGATTTGCCCTGGACCTGAAGCTTAGATGCAGGACGGAGTACGAAAACTGCTACAAACACTACTCCAGTGACTTACCTTTGATGAAACGGGCCATGTAAACTGCTGTCCGTTCCATCATCAGCTGCTACCAAGGACAGTGCGGAAAGTCCTGCCAACTTCATTCCTTCTCCTGTCGCTGACTGAAAAACAACAAGTGGAACTCTTCAGTGTTGCCTCGTGACTTTGAATTAAGCATGACAGAAGAAGACATGTGCTTGTTAAAAGACTGTGTAAATCTGACTTTGGGACCTAATAATCTTGATAGAATTTAATATCACACTTGTACACAAAAATCTAAATCTGTTAATAGGGCATATTTAAAATCAAATCCAAAATGTATTACAAGTAGTAGAAATTTTGAAAGTAGAATACATAAAGTTGTGCACTCACTCAATCAGGGTCATGGAAATTCAACATTGGAACTTTGTGAATCTGTAGGGGCACCTGTTGTAAAAGGAAGTAGAGTGGTCCATCATCTGAAACAACAGCAAAATAGGCAAAATTACTTTAAAATGAAACAAAAACTATTAAAATATAAATTCCAAAATTTTTTATATAGATCTAAAAGATATCAGCTCTATGATAAAAAGTCTAAAGACACTTATAGTAAGTCACTAACAGATCCAAAGTTAAACAGGAAGTAGCTAAGTGGGGGGGGGGGGGGGGGGACCACCAGCCCAGTACAGTGTCTATGTCCTATAAAAAGGCTGAGTGAAGAAGAGTTTCAGGACGTCGTTGTGACAATCACTGTTCATATCGAACACACCCGATTTTATTTTTCCCATAATTCTTTGCAACGTGCTTGGCCGACCCTAACAATAGGCGCTAAGTTATACCCGGCCGAGCTGTCCAGCGATTAAGACGTGCTTAGTGTTAGAATGGGGTATCGTGGTAGAAGCCTGTGTGGCATGTTTTAGTTTCACAAGTTCAGCATTTGACGCGGACACGGATAGCTGACCGTGGTAAGTATTTATTAAGTTTTGTGTAGTTTATTTGTAAATTTTTGCCTTTTTATTAGTTTTACACAGTCGTCCTACAAAGTCAACTTGACCATTGTTCACTGTAGAGTTACCTTGTGTTCACTGATGTGTGACTTTAGCGAGAGTGTTTAAATGGAATTCGTCTTTTTCTATAGTACAGTTTTTGCTATTGCTGTATAAAGAAACGGTGATTTAAAGGGTTATTTTCTACGCGTTATTTTATTTTACAATTTATTGTCACTTTTTCCACTTAACTACTTGGGCGGAAGTGCGTCACCGGAAGTTTCAGACGCCATGTTGTTTACTATAAACAAATAACTTAGTTACCATATACTTTCAATATTTTGAGATGTTGCCTTTAATATAATACTATTTATACATTATCATAGTTTGATACTATCAGTGAGATACTTATATAATGTATTATACAATATTGTTTTTATTATGGTGTTATGGTGTCACTTGTACACTTATTGTAGTGTCATATTGTTGATGTTGAGATGACGATGGTGATGTCGATGACGATGCGATGGTGATGTTGATGACGACGATGATGTTATGGTGATGTCGACGACTACGATGATAATGATGGTCATGTCGATGATGATGAAGTAGATGATGTCGTTCATGGTCGATGACGATGTGATGGTGATGTTGATGACGACGATGATGTTATGGTGATGACGACGATGATGATGGTCATGTCGATGATGATGGTCATGTCGATGATGATGAAGTAGATGATTTTGGTGATGACGATGATGTCTATTATGATTATGGTGTTGTAGGCGATGATGTTGACAATAGTGTCGACGATCATGATGATGGTGATGATGATGATTGTGGTGACGAAACTACTCTAGTTGTGGTTGTCCGTAGTTGGTCCAGGACTACAGCCCCGGAGATTCGGACACTCTTCTAATTTATTTTTGGTCATTTGTATAAACATCATATTTTTTCTTGTTGAGTGAAAGGTGTGTGAGTGTTTGTGTGGGTTAGTGTTTATATTTCTATCTTTTCTTTCTTTCTCTTATTTTTTTGTTAATAAATTTTGTTAAATTTAAGATGTCTTGTTGTTGTTTGGAGTAGCCTCCGCTCATCCCTTTACAGTCGTACAGCAGCAGAAGGATGGAATATTCACAATAAGCGATGCTGAGCGTAGAGGCAGTCAAATGAAGATTTTGCGACCCGGGCCAAGTGAAGTGCAGCTGGTAGACTCCTATATGGATGCAGAGTCACCAAACCCCAATTCGAGACTTTTCAAAGTGCTCCATCAAGAAACAAGAGGCCCAGGGGCAACATCGCTCACCTGAGCAACAATTGCCTTAATTCTGATCAAATTAGCATTACAGTATCAAAATATCTTGACAACTGAGTACAGTAGATCTTGCTAAAAAAAAAATTGAAAATCTGCCAATTTTTATCAACCTCTTATTTTTTGGTAAATACCAAGCCCCTTTTGTTGTTGTACCTGTAAGAAGATTTTTCTCTATTCCTATATACCCCCTCCCATTTCATGGCCCCATTTTTCTCTAGGGAATCATGGTTTCATCAGACTTAAATCTGCATAACCTTTGCTTTCACACTAAGTACTGAGTTTTGAACCGAACACTTTCCCAGAATAGTTTTAAAGATTTTCTCTTTATATTCCTATGTAAAAATTCAAACCGCCATCACGGTCCCGCCCTACCACTAGGGACTGTGATTTTGCAAACTTGAATTTACACTACCCGAGGATGCCTATACACAAGTTTAAACTCTTTCTGGCCAAAAATTCTTTGAAAAGAAGATTTTTAAAGATTTTCTCTATATATTCCTAAGTAAAAATTCATCCCCCATTGTGGCCTCACCCTACCCCTGGACTATTATTTAAACAAACTTGAGTCTATATGATCTGGGGATGCTTCCACTCAAATTTGGGCTTTCCTGGCCTAATAGTTTTAAGAAGACTTATAAAGATTTTCTCTATCTATAAAAATTCATCCCCCATTGTGACCCTGCCCTACCCCTAGGGACCATGATTTGAACAAACTTGAATCTACACTTCCTAAGGATGGTTACATGCCAATTTGAGATTTCTTGGCCAAATATTTCTAAGAAGAAGATTTTTAAAAGATTTCCTCTATATATTCCTATATTAAACTTGATCCCCCAATTGTGGCCCCACCCTACCCCCGGGGACCATGATTTGAACAAACTTGTATCTATACTATCTGAGGATGCTTCCACTCAAATTTGAGCTTTTCTGGCCTCATAGTTTTTGAGAAGAAGATTTTTAAAGATTTTCTCAATATATTCCTATGTAAAACTTGATTCCCCAATTGTGGCCCCACCCTACCCATGGGAACTATGATTTGAACAAACTTGAATCTACACTACCTGAGGATGCTTCCATTTTAATTTGAGCTTTCCTGGCCTAATAGTTTTTGAGAAGAAGATTTTTAAAGATTTTCTCTATATATTCCTATGTAAAACTTGATCTCCCAATTGTTGCCCCACCCTACCCCCGGGGATCATGATTTGAACAAACTTGAATCTACACTACCTGAGGATGCTTCCATTTCAATTTGAGCTTTTTTGGCCTAATAGTTTTAGAGAAGATTTTTAAAGATTTTCTCTATATATTCTTATGTAAAACATGATCCCCCTATTGTGGCCCCACCCTACCCCCGGGGACCATGATTTGAACAAACTTGAATCTACACTATCTGAGGATGCTTCCACTCAAATTTGAGCTTTCCTGGCCTAATAGTTTTTGAGAAAAAGACTTTGGCTCAGGTGAGCTAAAAAAGGTTAAGTTTACAATACAATAAGTTGTTAAAGTTGGTTTTTGGAAAAAGAGACTTTGAAAATTTTCTTATTAAATATTGACAATTTTTTTTACTTTTTTAATCTTTAGTTTTTAAGATCTGTGTACAAACATAGAATTGTAAGCAAATCTCTGTATCTTGCTTATAATTCGAAGCTTAACACTCAAATATGGTTAGTAAATAGAAATTGTAAACAATTAAAACACAAGAAACATGCACTATAACAAATAAAGAACACAATTTATTTTTTCGAAATGAATCATATATATCCATGTACATGCATATACCTACATATTTCCGACAGCGATATCAAACTTTATTTAAACTGAATAAACTCGAGAAAATGCCGAGCATCTCAACAAAACCTATTGCATTAATCTACCATTACGCAAAATATAATGCTGAATTACCGATAGAATGAATTGTATTTCAGTACTTTTTTGATACATCAGATTTTGCTTAATTTGCGCAGGTAAACAGTTAACTGTTTGATTTACCGAAGTCTCTGTTTGATTTGATACGTAAAAATCACGAAATACAGACCAAGTTCCCAGGTTACAAAGCATAAATAATAAAAACGAAACGAAAATCAGAACAAGCTAACACCAACGTCATGTGTGAAAACTGTCAACGCATTGAAATATTTAGCCTCAATTTACTTCACAAAATCGGCACCAATATATTTTGCATGTTTCAAAAATTTCCCTTCATTCGCGAACTGTTGCACAACAAGCAAATTCATCATAGTCAGATCGACCCTTTTTCGTATAATGCCATGGCTGCTTTAAACAAAGAACCTCGTTTTAGATGTATGGAATACGAGTCTTGGTAAAATGGGTTCGCAAACCTGGGCCGTGGCAAAATAAAAGCCGGGGCAGATCGGCAATCGTCAATTCCAAATACGCATTATTTTGCAGCAATATTAACAGCAAATACAAATATACTGGTCCATCAAATATCCTGAAATTTTAATGAGATTGGCAGATTAATAACTGCCAATCTTTTGTTTTGCCCAGTCCAAGTCTTGTCTACCCATTTTACCGGATGTCGAATCCGAAGCTATTAAACTGATTGAAACACACCTTTCCTTTATTATTATTTTCGTAATAACTCAGATTTGAAACAGAATTAGACCTTAATTTTTGCAATTTATATTTTCCTTCCCATAAGGACAATTTATGCTAAACTACGTTGAATTGGAATCAGTAGTTCTTGAGAAGAAGATTTTTTAAAATGCACCCCCCTTTTTCTACAGTTTCAAGGTTTTCTCCGCTTTGAATACGGATCGGACTTTTATTTCTGCAATTTATATTCGCCCTCCCATAAGGATGCTTTGTGCAAAATTTGGTTGAAATTGGATAAGCGGTTTTAGAGAAGAAGTTCAAAATGTAGAAAGTTTACAGACGGACGGACGGACAGACGGACGACGGACAAAAAGAGATCAGAATAGCTCACTTGAGCTTTCAGCTCAGGTGAGCTAAAAACTGCTAAACTTTGGAACCATGCATTTAAAGAGCACTCACAGAAATTCCCGGACTGTGACGGTTCACTGGACTGGAACCAGCATGGGGAGGAAAAGAGAGGCCTGGCATGGATCCTTTCCATTCGATGTAAGAAGTGCCATTACACCAGTCACCGTGAAAAGCTGTACGAGGAAGTCAGTCGATCAGGAAGGGGACGGAGAGCCGCACAGTTTAATGTTGCCATGGCTGTCGGCCACTTGGGTACCAGCCTTACAACAGAGGGCATGCGTGGTATGCTTCTTTGCGCAAACATCGAACCAGCATCAGCCACCAACATTCATCAGACCTGCAACAAAGTAGGCAAAATCATCACTGATGTGAGCAAAAACAGCATGAAGAAAATAAGGCAGGACATTCAAGAGCTTAACGAGAAATGTGGACTTGCCAATACACCTATAAGAGCGGAAGGAGATGCCCGGTATAACAATGCCACCTTCAGTGCGATAGGGAAAACACCATTCCAAGCTGCCACACAAGTTACATACACATTAAGTGAAAATGTTACCAAGAAGAACAATGTTGTGGCAGTGTTTTGTGGCAATAAACTGTGCAAGAAAGGCACCCATCTTAGAGCCAAGGGAAAGGAATTTACCTGCCCCACACATGAAGGCTCCACTGCAACCATTCCTCCAGAGACCACCATTAAAGACAAAAAGAGATGGGCTGCGGAATGCATCAGTGAGCTGCAAAGTGATGACTGTCCACTCATCATTTCCCATTTCACCAGTGATGGAGATAGTGCTGCTGCTTCCAATGCATCTGAAAAGCAAGGGCATATGATTGAAAACCTCAAAGACCTGTGCCACTTCTTTGAATCTCAGAGAAAACAGATTGCTAAGGCTCCATTCAGCAGTCACATGTTTCCTGGAAGAACAAAAGCTATGAGAGAATCCATGCAGAGGAGATTTGCCCTGGACCTGAAGCTTAGATGCAGGACGGAGTACGAAAACTGCTACAAACACTACTCCAGTGACTTACCTTTGATGAAACGGGCCATGTAAACTGCTGTCCGTTCCATCATCATCTGCTACCAAGGACAGTGCGGAAAGTCCTGCCAACTTCATTCCTTCTCCTGTCGCGGACTGAAAAACAACAAGTGGAACTCTTCAGTGTTGCCTCGTGACTTTGAATTAAGCATGACAGAAGAAGACATGTGCTTGTTAAAAGACTGTGTAAATCTGACTTTGGGACCTAATAATCTTGATAGAATTTAATATCACACTTGTACACAAAAATCTGAATCTGTTAATAGGGCATATTTAAAATCAAATCCAAAATGTATTACAAGTAGTAGAAATTTTGAAAGTAGAATACATAAAGTTGTGCACTCACTCAATCAGGGTCATGGAAATTCAACATTGGAACTTTGTGAATCTGTTGGGGCACCTGTTGTAAAAGGAAGTAGAGTGGTCCATCATCTAAAACTACAGCAAAATAGGCAAAATTACTTTAAAATGAAACAAAAACTATTAAAATATAAATTCCAAAAAATTTTTCATAGATTTAAAAGATATGAACTCTATGATAAAAAGTCTAAAGACACTTATAGTAAGTCACTAACAGATCCAAAGTTAAACAGGAAGTATCTAAGTGGGGGAGGGGGGGGCCACCAGCCCAGTACAGTGTCTATGTCCTATAAAAAGGCTGAGTGAAGAAGAGTTTCAGGACGTCGTACAGCAGCAGAAGGATGGAATATTCACAATAAGCGATGCTGAGCGTAGAGGCAGTCAAATGAAGATTTTGCGACCCGGGTCAAGTGAAGTGCAGCTGGTAGACTCCTATATGGATGCAGAGTCACCAAACCCCAATTCCAGACTTTTCAAAGTGCTCCATCAAGAAAAAACTGCTAAACTATGGAACCATGCATTTAAAGAGCACTCACAGAAATTCCCGGACTGTGACGGTTCACTGGACTGGAACCAGCATGGGGAGGAAAAGAGAGGCCTGGCATGGATCCTTTCCATTCGATGTAAGAAGTGCGATTACACCAGTCACCGTGAAAAGCTGTACAAGGAAGTCAGTCGATCAGGAAGGGGACGGAGAGCCGCACAGTTTAATGTTGCCATGGCTGTCGGCCACTTGGGTACCAGCCTTACAACAGAGGGCATGCGTGGTATGCTTCTTTGCGCAAACATCGAACCAGCATCAGCCACCAACATTCATCAGACCTGCAACAAAGTAGGCAAAATCATCACTGATGTGAGCAAAAACAGCATGAAGAAAATAAGGCAGGACATTCAAGAGCTTAACGAGAAATGTGGACTTGCCAATACACCTATAAGAGCGGAAGGAGATGCCAGGTATAACAATGCCACCTTCAGTGCGATAGGGAAAACACCATTCCAAGCTGCCACACAAGTTCCATACACATTAAGTGAAAATGTTACCAAGAAGAACAATGTTGTGGCAGTGTTTTGTGGCAATAAACTGTGCAAGAAAGGCACCCATCTTAGAGCCAAGGGAAAGGAATTTACCTGCCCCGCACATGAAGGCTCCACTGCAACCATTCCTCCAGAGACCACCATTAAAGACAAAAAGAGATGGGCTGCGGAATGCATCAGTGAGCTGCAAAGTGATGACTGTCCACTCATCATTTCCCATTTCACCAGTGATGGAGATAGTGCTGCTGCTTCCAATGCATCTGAAAAGCAAGGGCATATGATTGAAAACCTCAAAGACCTTCGCCACTTCTTTGAATCTCAGAGAAAACAGATTGCTAAGGCTCCATTCAGCAGTCACATGTTTCCCGGAAGAACAAAAGCTATGAGAGAATCCATGCAGAGGAGATTTGCCCTGGACCTGAAGCTTAGATGCAGGACCGAGTACGAAAACTGCTACAAACACTACTCCAGTGACTTACCTTTGATGAAACGGGCCATGTAAACTGCTGTCCGTTCCATCATCAGCTGCTACCAAGGACAGTGCGGAAAGTCCTGCCAACTTCATTCCTTCTCCTGTCGCGGACTGAAAAACAACAAGTGGAACTCTTCAGTGTTGCCTCGTGACTTTGAATTAAGCATGACAGAAGAAGACATGTGCTTGTTAAAAGACTGTGTAAATCTGACTTTGGGACCTAATAATCTTGATAGAATTTAATATCACACTTGTACACAAAAATCTGAATCTGTTAATAGGGCATATTTAAAATCAAATCCAAAATGTATCACAAGTAGTAGAAATTTTGAAAGTAGAATACATAAAGTTGTGCACTCACTCAATCAGGGTCATGGAAATTCAACATTGGAACTTTGTGAATCTGTAGGGGCACCTGTTGTAAAAGGAAGTAGAGTGGTCCATCATCTAAAACAACAGCAAAATAGGCAAAATTACTTTAAAATGAAACAAAAACTATTAAAATATAAATTCAAAAAAAATTTTCATAGATCTAAAAGATATGAACTCTATGATAAAAAGTCTAAAGACACTTATAGTAAGTCACTAACAGATCCAAAGTTAAACAGAAAGTAGCTAAGTGGGGGGGGGGGACCACCAGCCCAGTACAGTGTCTATGTCCTATAAAAAGGCTGAGTGAAGAAGAGTTTCAGGACGTCGTACAGCAGCAGAAGGATGGAATATTCACAATTAGCGATGCTGAGCGTAGAGGCAGTCAAATGAAGATTTTGCGACCCGGGCCAAGTGAAGTGCAGCTGGTAGACTCCTATATGGATGCAGAGTCACCAAACCCCAATTCCAGACTTTTCAAAGTGCTCCATCAAGAAACAAGAGGCCCATGGGCCACATCGCTCACCTGAGGAACAATAGGTATGATAAAGTCAGCTTAACGGAGTCATAATACAAACAATCTGGACAATGTACAATAATACATGTAGATCCTGTATAAATAAAATCCATTTTTCCCCCTTGAAACTCTGATAGCCCTGATTGCTGCCAATATTTACAAGAGCAGACTTTAGTTACCGCTCCTGCACATGTATAGGGACTTAACGTTACGCAGGCAGGGATGTCCGCACACCTACGCAACTCAACAGGTACCAACGTTAACGCAAGCAGGGATAACGCAAGCAGGAATGACCGCACACTTGCGCCAACAGCTCAACATAACGCAAGCAGGGAGTGCCGCACACTTGCGCTAGAAAGGCCAGGACACCAGCAGAGATGACCATTTACTAGTGCTCCGCCACAACCACCGCAAGCAAGTGTAACCGCACACTTGTATTAATGCTATACAGGGCAGGAAAGAGCGCACACTCTGTATCATAGGTTAGAAAACACGAAGATTAGATAGAGCAGGGGTATCCACACACTCATTCTATACGTATCTGTTCAAGTTTAACCCCAAACAGTCGCACATTGTAATGCAAGAGACACTGTCCCTATATATGTGCCGGCCTAAAATAATTCATAGTATCTAAAAATTGGAAATCAAAAATAAACAAACTAATCCGGCCTAACCCAAAACTACTTATGCAGAACAACTTATATACATTGAATATTTATTATTGTATAAAAATAATCATCACAATAATTGGTTAACAGTTGATGCATTAATTAAAATAATCAAGAATCAATAAATCAAGGGCAATAACTCAATACAGAACTACAAAAAGATTTTAATGAAAAAATAGCTGCCTGCCTCAATTTTATAGTCATATCACATGTTGAGTATTGCAGTTTTCAAAAAGATCCTTTTCAATTGTTTATATATGGGATATTTAGCTGCATCAAACTCTGAACCTTCTTGTGAGGCCGAAGAATTGTCCTGGAGCCAAAGTCTTAACAATTATAAAGTATCATCTTGCTGATCCGTTTCTAAGAAGAAGATTTTTAAAGATTTGCTCTATATATTCCTATGTAAAACTTTAACACCCCCCCAATATGGCCTCACCCTACCCCCAGGGATCATGATTTTCACAACTTTGAATCTACACTACCTGAGGATACTTCCACACAAGTTTCAGCTTTCCTGGCTTATTAGTTTCTGAGAAGAAGATTTTTAAAGATTTACTCTATATATACCTATGTAAAACTTTCAACCCCCCATTGTGCCCCACCCTACCCTCAGGGATCATGATTTTCACAACTTTGAATCTACACTGCCTGAGGATGCTTCCACAAAAGTTTCAGCTTTTTTGGCTGAATAGTTTCTGAGAAGAAGATTTTTAAAGATTTACTCTAAATATTTCTATGTAAAATTTTAACACCCCCCCCAATGTGGCCTCACCCTAACCCCAGGGATCATGATTCACAACTTTGAATCTACACTACCTGAGGATGCTTCCACACAAGTTTCAGCTTTCCTGGCTGTTTAGTTTCTGAGAAGAAGATTTTTAAAGATTTACTCTATATATACCTATGTAAAACTTTGAACCCCCATTGTGGGCCCACCCTACCCCCGGGGGTCATGATTTTCACAACTTTGAATCTACACTACCTGAGGATGCTTCCACACAAGTTTCAGCTTTCCTGGCTGTTTAGTTTCTGAGAAGAAGATTTTTAAAGATTTACTCTATATATATTCCTATGTAAAACTTCGACCCCCCCATTGTGGCCCCACCTTACCCCCGGGGGTCATGAATTTCACAACTTTGAATCTACACTACCTGAGGATGCTTCCACACAAGTTTCAGCTTTCCTGGCTGTTTAGTTTCTGAGAAGAAGATTTTTAAAGATTTACTCTATATATTCCTATGTAAAACTTCGACCCCCTATTGTGGCCCCACCTTACCCCCGGGGTCATGAATTTCACAACTTTGAATCTACACTACCTGAGGATGCTTCCACACAAGTTTCAGCTTTCCTGGCTTTCTGGTTCTTGAGAATAAGATTTTTGAAAATTTCTCGAAATTTTTCATTAATTTCTAATTATCTCCCCTTGAAAACGGGTGTGGCCCTTAATTTTCACAACTTTGAATCCCCTTTGCCTAAGGATGATTTGTGCCAAGTTTGGTTGAAATTGGCCTAGTAGTTCTTGAGAAGATGTTGAAAATGTGAAAAGTTTACGGACAGACGGACAGACGGACAGACAGACAGACGGACGACAGACAAAATGTGATCAGAATAGCTCACTTGAGCTTTCAGCTCAGGTGAGCTAAAAACTGCTAAACTATGGAACTATGCATTTAAAGAGCACTCACAGAAATTCCTGGACTGTGACGGTTCACTGGACTGGAACCAGCATGGGGAGGAAAAGAGAGGCCTGGCATGGATCCTTTCCATTCGATGTAAGAAGTGCCATTACACCAGTCACCGTGAAAAGCTGTACGAGGAAGTCAGTTGATCAGGAAGGGGACGGAGAGCCGCACAGTTTAATGTTGCCATGGCTGTCGGCCACTTGGGTACCAGCCTTACAACAGAGGGCATGCGTGGTATGCTTCTTTGCGCAAACATCGAACCAGCATCAGCCACCAACATTCATCAGACCTGCAACAAAGTAGGCAAAATCATCACTGATGTGAGCAAAAACAGCATGAAGAAAATAAGGCAGGACATTCAAGAGCTTAACGAGAAATGTGGACTTGCCAATACACCTAAAAGAGTGGAAGGAGATGCCCGGTATAACAATGCCACCTTCAGTGCGATAGGGAAAACACCATTCCAAGCTGCCACACAAGTTACATACACATTAAGTGAAAACGTTACCAAGAAGAACAATGTTGTGGCAGTGTTTTGTGGCAATAAACTGTGCAAGAAAGGCACCCATCTTAGAGCCAAGGGAAAGGAATTTACCTGCCCCGCACGTGAAGGCTCCACTGCAACCATTCCTCCAGAGACCACCATTAAAGACAAAGAGATGGGCTGCGGAATGCATCAGTGAGTTGCAAAGTGATGACTGTCCACTCATCATTTCCCATTTCACCAGTGATGGAGATAGTGCTGCTGCTTCCAATGCATCTGAAAAGCAAGGGCATATGATTGAAAACCTCAAAGACCTTCGCCACTTCTTTGAATCTCAGAGAAAACAGATTGCTTAGGCTCCATTCAGCAGTCACATGTTTCCTGGAAGAACAAAAGCTATGAGAGAATCCATGCAGAGGAGATTTGCCCTGGACCTGAAGCTTAGATGCAGGACCGAGTACGAAAACTGCAACAAACACTACTCCAGTGACTTACCTTTGATGAAACGGGCCATGTAAACTGCTGTCCGTTCCATCATCAGCTGCTACCAAGGACAGTGCGGAAAGTCCTGCCAACTTCATTCCTTCTCCTGTCGCGGACTGAAAAACAACAAGTGGAACTCTTCAGTGTTGCCTCGTGACTTTGAATTAAGCATGACAGAAGAAGACATGTGCTTGTTAAAAGACTGTGTAAATCTGACTTTGGGACCTAATAATCTTGATAGAATTTAATATCACACTTGTACACAAAAATCACATCATCTAAAACAACAGCAAAATAGTCACCAAACCCCAATTCCAGACTTTTCAAAGTGCTCCATCAAGAAAAAACTGCTAAACTATGGAACCATGCATTTAAAGAGCACTCACAGAAATTCCTGGACTGTGACGGTTCACTGGACTGGAACCAGCATGGGGAGGAAAAGAGAGGCCTGGCATGGATCCTTTCCATTCGATGTAAGAAGTGCCATTACACCAGTCACCGTGAAAAGCTGTACAAGGAAGTCAGTCGATCAGGAAGGGGACGGAGAGCCGCACAGTTTAATGTTGCCATGGCTGTCGGCCACTTGGGTACCAGCCTTACAACAGAGGGCATGCGTGGTATGCTTCTTTGCGCAAACATCGAACCAGCATCAGCCACCAACATTCATCAGACCTGCAACAAAGTAGGCAAAATCATCACTGATGTGAGCAAAAACAGCATGAAGAAAATAAGGCAGGACATTCAAGAGCTTAACGAGAAATGTGGACTTGCCAATACACCTAAAAGAGTGGAAGGAGATGCCCGGTATAACAATGCCACCTTCAGTGCGATAGGGAAAACACCATTCCAAGCTGCCACACAAGTTACATACACATTAAGTGAAAATGTTACCAAGAAGAACAATGTTGTGGCAGTGTTTTGTGGCAATAAACTGTGCAAGAAAGGCACCCATCTTAGAGCCAAGGGAAAGGAATTTACCTGCCCCGCACATGAAGGCTCCACTGCAACCATTCCTCCAGAGACCACCATTAAAGACAAAAAGAGATGGGCTGCGGAATGCATCAGTGACCTGCAAAGTGATGACTGTCCACTCATCATTTCCCATTTCACCAGTGATGGAGATAGTGCTGCTGCTTCCAATGCATCTGAAAAGCAAGGGCATATGATTGAAAACCTCAAAGACCTTCGCCACTTCTTTGAATCTCAGAGAAAACAGATTGCTAAGGCTCCATTCAGCAGTCACATGTTTCCTGGAAGAACAAAAGCTATGAGAGAATCCATGCAGAGGAGATTTGCCCTGGACCTGAAGCTTAGATGCAGGACCGAGTACGAAAACTGCAACAAACACTACTCCAGTGACTTACCTTTGATGAAACGGGCCATGTAAACTGCTGTCCGTTCCATCATCAGCTGCTACCAAGGACAGTGCGGAAAGTCCTGCCAACTTCATTCCTTCTCCTGTCGCGGACTGAAAAACAACAAGTGGAACTCTTCAGTGTTGCCTCGTGACTTTGAATTAAGAATGACAGAAGAAGACATGTGCTTGTTAAAAGACTGTGTAAATCTGACTTTGGGACCTAATAATCTTGATAGAATTTAATATCACACTTGTACACAAAAATCTGAATCTGTTAATAGGGCATATTTAAAATCAAATCCAAAATGTATTACAAGTAGTAGAAATTTTGAAAGTAGAATACATAAAGTTGTGCACTCACTCAATCAGGGTCATGGAAATTCAACATTGGAACTTTGTGAATCTGTTGGGGCACCTGTTGTAAAAGGAAGTAGAGTGGTCCATCATCTAAAACTACAGCAAAATAGGCAAAATTACTTTAAAATGAAACAAAAACTATTAAAATATAAATTCCAAAAAATTTTTCATAGATTTAAAAGATATGAACTCTATGATAAAAAGTCTAAAGACACTTATAGTAAGTCACTAACAGATCCAAAGTTAAACAGGAAGTAGCTAAGTGGGGGAGAGGGGGGGCCACCAGCCCAGTACAGTGTCTATGTCCTATAAAAAGGATGAGTGAAGAAGAGTTTCAGGATGTAGTACAGCAGCAGAAGGATGGAATATTCACAATAAGCGATGCTGAGCATAGAGGCAGTCAAATGAAGATTTTGCGACCCGGGCCAAGTGAAGTGCAGCTGGTAGACTCCTATATGGATGCAGAGTCACCAAACCCCAATTCCAGACTTTTCAAAGTGCTCCATCAAGAAAAAACTGCTAAACTATGGAACCATGCATTTAAAGAGCACTCACAGAAATTCCCGAACTGTGACGGTTCACTGGACTGGAACCAGCATGGGGAGGAAAAGAGAGGCCTGGCATGGATCCTTTCCATTCGATGTAAGAAGTGCCATTACACCAGTCACCGTGAAAAGCTGT
Source organism: Magallana hongkongensis (assembly GCA_015776775.1). Lineage (NCBI taxonomy): Eukaryota > Metazoa > Mollusca > Bivalvia > Ostreida > Ostreidae > Magallana > Magallana hongkongensis. The sequence goes on from CM027466.1 coordinate 15,463,033, forward strand.
ACAAGGAAGTCAGTCGATCAGGAAGGGGACGGAAAGCTGCACAGTTTAATGTTGCCATGGCTGTCGGCCACTTGGGTACCAGCCTTACAACAGAGGGCATGCGTGGTATGCTTCTTTGCGCAAACATCGAACCAGCATCAGCCACCAACATTCATCAGACCTGCAACAAAGTAGGCAAAATCATCACTGATGTGAGCAAAAACAGCATGAAGAAAATAAGGCAGGACATTCAAGAGCTTAACGAGAAATGTGGACTTGCCAATACACCTATAAGAGCGGAAGGAGATGCCAGGTATAACAATGCCACCTTCAGTGCGATAGGGAAAACACCATTCCAAGCTGCCACACAAGTTACATACACATTAAGTGAAAATGTTACCAAGAAGAACAATGTTGTGGCAGTGTTTTGTGGCAATAAACTGTGCAAGAAAGGCACCCATCTTAGAGCCAAGGGAAAGGAATTTACCTGCCCCGCACATGAAGGCTCCACTGCAACCATTCCTCCAGAGACCACCATTAAAGACAAAAAGAGATGGGCTGCGGAATGCATCAGTGAGCTGCAAAGTGATGACTGTCCACTCATCATTTCCCATTTCACCAGTGATGGAGATAGAGCTGCTGCTTCCAATGCATCTGAAAAGCAAGGGCATATGATTGAAAACCTCAAAGACCTTCGCCACTTCTTTGAATCTCAGAGAAAACAGATTGCTAAGGCTCCATTCAGCAGTCACATGTTTCCTGGAAGAACAAAAGCTATGAGAGAATCCATGCAGAGGAGATTTGCCCTGGACCTGAAGCTTAGATGCAGGACCGAGTACGAAAACTGCAACAAACACTACTCCAGTGACTTACCTTTGATGAAACGGGCCATGTAAACTGCTGTCCGTTCCATCATCAGCTGCTACCAAGGACAGTGCGGAAAGTCCTGCCAACTTCATTCCTTCTCCTGTCGCGGACTGAAAAACAACAAGTGGAACTCTTCAGTGTTGCCTCGTGACTTTGAATTAAGCATGACAGAAGAAGACATGTGCTTGTTAAAAGACTGTGTAAATCTGACTTTGGGACCTAATAATCTTGATAGAATTTAATATCACACTTGTACACAAAAATCACATCATCTAAAACAACAGCAAAATAGTCACCAAACCCCAATTCCAGACTTTTCAAAGTGCTCCATCAAGAAAAAACTGCTAAACTATGGAACCATGCATTTAAAGAGCACTCACAGAAATTCCCGGACTGTGACGGTTCACTGGACTGGAACCAGCATGGGGAGGAAAAGAGAGGCCTGGCATGGATCCTTTCAATTCGATGTAAGAAGTGCCATTACACCAGTCACCGTGAAAAGCTGTACAAGGAAGTCAGTCGATCAGGAAGGGGACGGAAAGCTGCACAGTTTAATGTTGCCATGGCTGTCGGCCACTTGGGTACCAGCCTTACAACAGAGGGCATGCGTGGTATGCTTCTTTGCGCAAACATCGAACCAGCATCAGCCACCAACATTCATCAGACCTGCAACAAAGTAGGCAAAATCATCACTGATGTGAGCAAAAACAGCATGAAGAAAATAAGGCAGGACATTCAAGAGCTTAACGAGAAATGTGGACTTGCCAATACACCTATAAGAGCGGAAGGAGATGCCAGGTATAACAATGCCACCTTCAGTGCGATAGGGAAAACACCATTCCAAGCTGCCACACAAGTTACATACACATTAAGTGAAAATGTTACCAAGAAGAACAATGTTGTGGCAGTGTTTTGTGGCAATAAACTGTGCAAGAAAGGCACCCATCTTAGAGCCAAGGGAAAGGAATTTACCTGCCCCGCACATGAAGGCTCCACTGCAACCATTCCTCCAGAGACCACCATTAAAGACAAAAAGAGATGGGCTGCGGAATGCATCAGTGAGCTGCAAAGTGATGACTGTCCACTCATCATTTCCCATTTCACCAGTGATGGAGATAGAGCTGCTGCTTCCAATGCATCTGAAAAGCAAGGGCATATGATTGAAAACCTCAAAGACCTTCGCCACTTCTTTGAATCTCAGAGAAAACAGATTGCTAAGGCTCCATTCAGCAGTCACATGTTTCCTGGAAGAACAAAAGCTATGAGAGAATCCATGCAGAGGAGATTTGCCCTGGACCTGAAGCTTAGATGCAGGACCGAGTACGAAAACTGCAACAAACACTACTCCAGTGACTTACCTTTGATGAAACGGGCCATGTAAACTGCTGTCCGTTCCATCATCAGCTGCTACCAAGGACAGTGCGGAAAGTCCTGCCAACTTCATTCCTTCTCCTGTCGCGGACTGAAAAACAACAAGTGGAACTCTTCAGTGTTGCCTCGTGACTTTGAATTAAGCATGACAGAAGAAGACATGTGCTTGTTAAAAGACTGTGTAAATCTGACTTTGGGACCTAATAATCTTGATAGAATTTAATATCACACTTGTACACAAAAATCACATCATCTAAAACAACAGCAAAATAGTCACCAAACCCCAATTCCAGACTTTTCAAAGTGCTCCATCAAGAAAAAACTGCTAAACTATGGAACCATGCATTTAAAGAGCACTCACAGAAATTCCCGGACTGTGACGGTTCACTGGACTGGAACCAGCATGGGGAGGAAAAGAGAGGCCTGGCATGGATCCTTTCAATTCGATGTAAGAAGTGCCATTACACCAGTCACCGTGAAAAGCTGTACAAGGAAGTCAGTCGATCAGGAAGGGGACGGAAAGCTGCACAGTTTAATGTTGCCATGGCTGTCGGCCACTTGGGTACCAGCCTTACAACAGAGGGCATGCGTGGTATGCTTCTTTGCGCAAACATCGAACCAGCATCAGCCACCAACATTCATCAGACCTGCAACAAAGTAGGCAAAATCATCACTGATGTGAGCAAAAACAGCATGAAGAAAATAAGGCAGGACATTCAAGAGCTTAACGAGAAATGTGGACTTGCCAATACACCTATAAGAGCGGAAGGAGATGCCAGGTATAACAATGCCACCTTCAGTGCGATAGGGAAAACACCATTCCAAGCTGCCACACAAGTTACATACACATTAAGTGAAAATGTTACCAAGAAGAACAATGTTGTGGCAGTGTTTTGTGGCAATAAACTGTGCAAGAAAGGCACCCATCTTAGAGCCAAGGGAAAGGAATTTACCTGCCCCGCACATGAAGGCTCCACTGCAACCATTCCTCCAGAGACCACCATTAAAGACAAAAAGAGATGGGCTGCGGAATGCATCAGTGAGCTGCAAAGTGATGACTGTCCACTCATCATTTCCCATTTCACCAGTGATGGAGATAGAGCTGCTGCTTCCAATGCATCTGAAAAGCAAGGGCATATGATTGAAAACCTCAAAGACCTTCGCCACTTCTTTGAATCTCAGAGAAAACAGATTGCTAAGGCTCCATTCAGCAGTCACATGTTTCCTGGAAGAACAAAAGCTATGAGAGAATCCATGCAGAGGAGATTTGCCCTGGACCTGAAGCTTAGATGCAGGACCGAGTACGAAAACTGCAACAAACACTACTCCAGTGACTTACCTTTGATGAAACGGGCCATGTAAACTGCTGTCCGTTCCATCATCAGCTGCTACCAAGGACAGTGCGGAAAGTCCTGCCAACTTCATTCCTTCTCCTGTCGCGGACTGAAAAACAACAAGTGGAACTCTTCAGTGTTGCCTCGTGACTTTGAATTAAGCATGACAGAAGAAGACATGTGCTTGTTAAAAGACTGTGTAAATCTGACTTTGGGACCTAATAATCTTGATAGAATTTAATATCACACTTGTACACAAAAATCACATCATCTAAAACAACAGCAAAATAGTCACCAAACCCCAATTCCAGACTTTTCAAAGTGCTCCATCAAGAAAAAACTGCTAAACTATGGAACCATGCATTTAAAGAGCACTCACAGAAATTCCTGGACTGTGACGGTTCACTGGACTGGAACCAGCATGGGGAGGAAAAGAGAGGCCTGGCATGGATCCTTTCAATTCGATGTAAGAAGTGCCATTCCACCAGTCACCGTGAAAAACTGTACGAGGAAGTCAGTTGATCAGGAAGGGGACGGAGAGCCGCACAGTTTAATGTTGCCATGGCTGTCGGCCACTTGGGTACCAGCCTTACAACAGAGGGCATGCGTGGTATGCTTCTTTGCGCAAACATCGAACCAGCATCAGCCACCAACATTCATCAGACCTGCAACAAAGTAGGCAAAATCATCACTGATGTGAGCAAAAACAGCATGAAGAAAATAAGGCAGGACATTCAAGAGCTTAACGAGAAATGTGGACTTGCCAATACACCTATAAGAGCGGAAGGAGATGCCCGGTATAACAATGCCACCTTCAGTGCGATAGGGAAAACACCATTCCAAGCTGCCACACAAGTTACATACACATTAAGTGAAAATGTTACCAAGAAGAACAATGTTGTGGCAGTGTTTTGTGGCAATAAACTGTGCAAGAAAGGCACCCATCTTAGAGCCAAGGGAAAGGAATTTACCTGCCCCGCACATGAAGGCTCCACTGCAACCATTCCTCCAGAGACCACCATTAAAGACAAAAAGAGATGGGCTGCGGAATGCATCAGTGAGCTGCAAAGTGATGACTGTCCACTCATCATTTCCCATTTCACCAGTGATGGAGATAGTGCTGCTGCTTCCAGTGCATCTGAAAAGCAAGGGCATATGATTGAAAACCCCAAAGACCTGTGCCACTTCTTTGAATCTCAGAGAAAACAGACTGCTAAGGCTCCATTCAGCAGTCACATGTTTCCTGGAAGAACAAAAGCTATGAGAGAATCCATGCAGAGGAGATTTGCCCTGGACCTGAAGCTTAGATGCAGGACCGAGTACGAAAACTGCAACAAACACTACTCCAGTGACTTACCTTTGATGAAACGGGCCATGTACACTGCTGTCCGTTCCATCATCAGCTGCTACCAAGGACAGTGCGGAAAGTCCTGCCAACTTCATTCCTTCTCCTGTCGCGGACTGAAAAACAACAAGTGGAACTCTTCAGTGTTGCCTCGTGACTTTGAATTAAGCATGACAGAAGAAGACATGTGCTTGTTAAAAGACTGTGTAAATCTGACTTTGGGACCTAGTAATCTTGATAGAATTTAATATCACACTTGTACACAAAAATCTGAATCTGTTAATAGGGCATATTTAAAATCAAATCCAAAATGTATTACAAGTAGTAGAAATTTTGAAAGTAGAATACATAAAGTTGTGCACTCACTCAATCAGTGTCATGGAAATTCAACATTGGAATTTTGTGAATCTGTAGGGGCACCTGTTGTAAAAGGAAGTAGAGTGGTCCATCATCTAAAACAATAGCAAAATAGGCAAAATTACTTTAAAATGAAACAAAAACTATTAAAATATAAATTCCAAAAATATTTTTATAGATCTAAAAGATATCAGCTCTATGATAAAAAGTCTAAAGACACTTATAGTAAGTCACTAACAGATCCAAAGTTAAACAGGAAGTAGCTAAGTGGGGGAGAGGGGGGGCCACCAGCCCAGTACAGTGTCTATGTCCTATAAAAAGGATGAGTGAAGAAGAGTTTCAGGATGTAGTACAGCAGCAGAAGGATGGAATATTCACAATAAGCGATGCTGAGCATAGAGGCAGTCAAATGAAGATTTTGCGACCCGGGCCAAGTGAAGTGCAGCTGGTAGACTCCTATATGGATGCAGAGTCACCGAACCCCAATTCCAGACTTTTCAAAGTGCTCCATCAAGAAAAAACTGCTAAACTATGGAACCATGCATTTAAAGAGCACTCACAGAAATTCCCGAACTGTGACGGTTCACTGGACTGGAACCAGCATGGGGAGGAAAAGAGAGGCCTGGCATGGATCCTTTCCATTCGATGTAAGAAGTGCCATTACACCAGTCACCGTGAAAAGCTGTACGAGGAAGTCAGTTGATCAGGAAGGGGACGGAGAGCTGCACAGTTTAATGTTGCCATGGCTGTCGGCCACTTGGGTACCAGCCTTACAACAGAGGGCATGCGTGGTATGCTTCTTTGCGCAAACATCGAACCAGCATCAGCCACCAACATTCATCAGACCTGCAACAAAGTAGGCAAAATCATCACTGATGTGAGCAAAAACAGCATGAAGAAAATAAGGCAGGACATTCAAGAGCTTAACGAGAAATGTGGACTTGCCAATACACCTATAAGAGCGGAAGGAGATGCCAGGTATAACAATGCCACCTTCAGTGCGATAGGGAAAACACCATTCCAAGCTGCCACACAAGTTACATACACATTAAGTGAAAATGTTACCAAGAAGAACAATGTTGTGGCAGTGTTTTGTGGCAATAAACTGTGCAAGAAAGGCACCCATCTTAGAGCCAAGGGAAAGGAATTTACCTGCCCCGCACATGAAGGCTCCACTGCAACCATTCCTCCAGAGACCACCATTAAAGACAAAAAGAGATGGGCTGCGGAATGCATCAGTGACCTGCAAAGTGATGACTGTCCACTCATCATTTCCCATTTCACCAGTGATGGAGATAGTGCTGCTGCTTCCAATGCATCTGAAAAGCAAGGGCATATGATTGAAAACCTCAAAGACCTTCGCCACTTCTTTGAATCTCAGAGAAAACAGATTGCTAAGGCTCCATTCAGCAGTCACATGTTTCCTGGAAGAACAAAAGCTATGAGAGAATCCATGCAGAGGAGATTTGCCCTGGACCTGAAGCTTAGATGCAGGACCGAGTACGAAAACTGCAACAAACACTACTCCAGTGACTTACCTTTGATGAAACGGGCCATGTAAACTGCTGTCCGTTCCATCATCAGCTGCTACCAAGGACAGTGCGGAAAGTCCTGCCAACTTCATTCCTTCTCCTGTCGCGGACTGAAAAACAACAAGTGGAACTCTTCAGTGTTGCCTCGTGACTTTGAATTAAGCATGACAGAAGAAGACATGTGCTTGTTAAAAGACTGTGTAAATCTGACTTTGGGACCTAATAATCTTGATAGAATTTAATATCACACTTGTACACAAAAATCACATCATCTAAAACAACAGCAAAATAGTCACCAAACCCCAATTCCAGACTTTTCAAAGTGCTCCATCAAGAAAAAACTGCTAAACTATGGAACCATGCATTTAAAGAGCACTCACAGAAATTCCCGGACTGTGACGGTTCACTGGACTGGAACCAGCATGGGGAGGAAAAGAGAGGCCTGGCATGGATCCTTTCAATTCGATGTAAGAAGTGCCATTACACCAGTCACCGTGAAAAGCTGTACAAGGAAGTCAGTCGATCAGGAAGGGGACGGAAAGCTGCACAGTTTAATGTTGCCATGGCTGTCGGCCACTTGGGTACCAGCCTTACAACAGAGGGCATGCGTGGTATGCTTCTTTGCGCAAACATCGAACCAGCATCAGCCACCAACATTCATCAGACCTGCAACAAAGTAGGCAAAATCATCACTGATGTGAGCAAAAACAGCATGAAGAAAATAAGGCAGGACATTCAAGAGCTTAACGAGAAATGTGGACTTGCCAATACACCTATAAGAGCGGAAGGAGATGCCAGGTATAACAATGCCACCTTCAGTGCGATAGGGAAAACACCATTCCAAGCTGCCACACAAGTTACATACACATTAAGTGAAAATGTTACCAAGAAGAACAATGTTGTGGCAGTGTTTTGTGGCAATAAACTGTGCAAGAAAGGCACCCATCTTAGAGCCAAGGGAAAGGAATTTACCTGCCCCGCACATGAAGGCTCCACTGCAACCATTCCTCCAGAGACCACCATTAAAGACAAAAAGAGATGGGCTGCGGAATGCATCAGTGAGCTGCAAAGTGATGACTGTCCACTCATCATTTCCCATTTCACCAGTGATGGAGATAGAGCTGCTGCTTCCAATGCATCTGAAAAGCAAGGGCATATGATTGAAAACCTCAAAGACCTTCGCCACTTCTTTGAATCTCAGAGAAAACAGATTGCTAAGGCTCCATTCAGCAGTCACATGTTTCCTGGAAGAACAAAAGCTATGAGAGAATCCATGCAGAGGAGATTTGCCCTGGACCTGAAGCTTAGATGCAGGACCGAGTACGAAAACTGCAACAAACACTACTCCAGTGACTTACCTTTGATGAAACGGGCCATGTAAACTGCTGTCCGTTCCATCATCAGCTGCTACCAAGGACAGTGCGGAAAGTCCTGCCAACTTCATTCCTTCTCCTGTCGCGGACTGAAAAACAACAAGTGGAACTCTTCAGTGTTGCCTCGTGACTTTGAATTAAGCATGACAGAAGAAGACATGTGCTTGTTAAAAGACTGTGTAAATCTGACTTTGGGACCTAATAATCTTGATAGAATTTAATATCACACTTGTACACAAAAATCACATCATCTAAAACAACAGCAAAATAGTCACCAAACCCCAATTCCAGACTTTTCAAAGTGCTCCATCAAGAAAAAACTGCTAAACTATGGAACCATGCATTTAAAGAGCACTCACAGAAATTCCCGGACTGTGACGGTTCACTGGACTGGAACCAGCATGGGGAGGAAAAGAGAGGCCTGGCATGGATCCTTTCAATTCGATGTAAGAAGTGCCATTCCACCAGTCACCGTGAAAAACTGTACGAGGAAGTCAGTTGATCAGGAAGGGGACGGAGAGCCGCACAGTTTAATGTTGCCATGGCTGTCGGCCACTTGGGTACCAGCCTTACAACAGAGGGCATGCGTGGTATGCTTCTTTGCGCAAACATCGAACCAGCATCAGCCACCAACATTCATCAGACCTGCAACAAAGTAGGCAAAATCATCACTGATGTGAGCAAAAACAGCATGAAGAAAATAAGGCAGGACATTCAAGAGCTTAACGAGAAATGTGGACTTGCCAATACACCTATAAGAGCGGAAGGAGATGCCCGGTATAACAATGCCACCTTCAGTGCGATAGGGAAAACACCATTCCAAGCTGCCACACAAGTTACATACACATTAAGTGAAAATGTTACCAAGAAGAACAATGTTGTGGCAGTGTTTTGTGGCAATAAACTGTGCAAGAAAGGCACCCATCTTAGAGCCAAGGGAAAGGAATTTACCTGCCCCGCACATGAAGGCTCCACTGCAACCATTCCTCCAGAGACCACCATTAAAGACAAAAAGAGATGGGCTGCGGAATGCATCAGTGAGCTGCAAAGTGATGACTGTCCACTCATCATTTCCCATTTCACCAGTGATGGAGATAGTGCTGCTGCTTCCAGTGCATCTGAAAAGCAAGGGCATATGATTGAAAACCCCAAAGACCTGTGCCACTTCTTTGAATCTCAGAGAAAACAGACTGCTAAGGCTCCATTCAGCAGTCACATGTTTCCTGGAAGAACAAAAGCTATGAGAGAATCCATGCAGAGGAGATTTGCCCTGGACCTGAAGCTTAGATGCAGGACCGAGTACGAAAACTGCAACAAACACTACTCCAGTGACTTACCTTTGATGAAACGGGCCATGTACACTGCTGTCCGTTCCATCATCAGCTGCTACCAAGGACAGTGCGGAAAGTCCTGCCAACTTCATTCCTTCTCCTGTCGCGGACTGAAAAACAACAAGTGGAACTCTTCAGTGTTGCCTCGTGACTTTGAATTAAGCATGACAGAAGAAGACATGTGCTTGTTAAAAGACTGTGTAAATCTGACTTTGGGACCTAGTAATCTTGATAGAATTTAATATCACACTTGTACACAAAAATCTGAATCTGTTAATAGGGCATATTTAAAATCAAATCCAAAATGTATTACAAGTAGTAGAAATTTTGAAAGTAGAATACATAAAGTTGTGCACTCACTCAATCAGTGTCATGGAAATTCAACATTGGAATTTTGTGAATCTGTAGGGGCACCTGTTGTAAAAGGAAGTAGAGTGGTCCATCATCTAAAACAATAGCAAAATAGGCAAAATTACTTTAAAATGAAACAAAAACTATTAAAATATAAATTCCAAAAATATTTTTATAGATCTAAAAGATATCAGCTCTATGATAAAAAGTCTAAAGACACTTATAGTAAGTCACTAACAGATCCAAAGTTAAACAGGAAGTAGCTAAGTGGGGGGGGGGGACCACCAGCCCAGTACAGTGTCTATGTCCTATAAAAAGGCTGAGTGAAGAAGAGTTTCAGGACGTCGTACAGCAGCAGAAGGATGGAATATTCACAATAAGCCATGCTGAGTGTAGAGGCAGTCAAATGAAGATTTTGCGACCCGGGCCGAGTGAAGTGCAGCTGGTAGACTCCTACATGGATGCAGAGTCACCGAACCCCAATTCCAGACTTTTCAAAGTGCTCCATCAAGAAAAAACTGCTAAACTATTCCCTCTTTTCGTAATGTATGCTCAAACGAGTTATCGTTCCTGCGGGACGGTATGTAAACTTCCGGTAAAGAGTTGCATAGTGCGATATTCCAAACGATGCGATGGAACCACTTCGAAATGAAGGCACAGACTTGCCGTTGTCATGCAATACCACGGTGGAAGATATACTTAATTATCAGAAATCTCAATACTCAATACAAACATTTCTGCTAGTAAATCACATAAAAGTGAGTGGCAACAAGCTGGAACTCGCCCAACGTGTAGTGAAGGCTATAAAAGATCATTCGTGCACGACGCCCAGTCAAATACCCCCACATCAATTGTGTCAAACTTCAGACGTACCTGTACCAGATATAAAGGATCTGCATTCAGGTTGGGCAGGTAAATCGGATATGTTTCCCAAAATTAAAATTCAAGATGTGGAGAATTATTTGATCCACGGTAGCCACAGGACTGTCGATGCAAAGAAAATGCAGTGCTATAGGCAATATATTAGAGGATTAAATTTTTTCAAAGAGGGCTACATACATAAGATTATGATAAATGAGATAAACCCTGACAGCGAGTATTGTTACATACGATCAAAATGCTATCCTTCAATGAAGCAGGGTGTGTATGAGCAGTGGATCCTAATAACAAAGAAGCCCCCTTTTCACGTCCAGAAAGCAAGTTGCACGTGCCCAGCAGGGTATGAATTACCAGTATTAACTAAATAAAAATCACTTTCTTAAATGATATAAATATGCCAAATTAGAATTATGAAATAAATGGATTATTTCTCTCATTTATTTTATTATGCATGCATTTATTAAAACAATAATTCTAACAATGAACACTTCAATTTAATTTTTGATATCTCAGTGAATAGCATTATTTAATCAAATTGATAAATGTTATAAACTCTCATAGCTAAAATGAATCCATGTATATGATTATGTTATGTATTTGCAGCCTTGGTGAGGGATGTACCCATGTTGCTGGACTTTTGTTTGCCCTGGAATGACGCCCTGTGACAGATGATGATGTTCCATGCACTTCAAAGCCTTGTGAGTGGAATCAACCCAGCAAAAAAAGGAAAGATACAAAACCTGTGCAAGACATGAGTTTCAAGAAGATCAAATTATTTGGAGAAATTGTAAAGAATAAAAAAACTGTGAATTATAAAGTAGATAGCATAAAATTTAGAAACTCATTGTGCGCAAAACTTGGAAATAACTCACGTGCTGCTATTTTTTACATTCTTCCCCCATGTGCTACAGACCTACACCAAAAAAGCGTGCAACTTTCGTGCGAGAAACGTTTCGTGTAAACCGTTTAGCGTTTCGTGTAAACCGTTTAGCGTTTCGTGTGAATCGTGGAGCGTTTCGTGTAAACCGTTTAGCGTTTCGGGCAAAGCGTGCAGCGTTTCGGGCAAAGCGTGTAAATCGTTTCGGGCAAAGCGTGCGAGAACCGTGTGAAACGTTCATCAGATTTCATTCGGAACTCTCTGACAATTTAATTGTTTCAAAATAGCGCTCGTGTTAAACATTACTTTAAACTGTTTGTGATTGGCAAAACTCCTTTGAGATATTCTCGTGAAAAAATCTATAAGAAATGATATACTTATCTTTTTACAAAATTGAATTGATTTTTAACAAACAAAAGAAAAGTACGCGTATTGAAAGAAGACTAGTTACTGAGACTATTCGGCTGTGTACAACCAGTACACATAACCTCGGACATCGGGTAAGACCTGCACCTGGTTGAACCTGTCAATCAAACTCTGTGTATTCGTTTTCATTTGATGATCACGCGTCTCTTTTTTTGTCAATAGCCAATAGAAATTTAATGACTTCAAGGTAGTCGGAATCAGTATTTGATGATGCACACAATTTCAATGATAGATTATTTAACATTAATTTGAACAAAATTAAATGTACACATAGAAGGAAAATATACTGTTCATTTCTATGAAATGCGGGAAGTAAATTCTTCTGAATCCCGATTAAAAATATTTCTACAAGTTATTATTTTAATTATTTAAACTCTGATAACGGAAAACAACAACAATTAACACACTGAAATTTTCCTTAAATGTACACATGCAATTAATTATCATGGGAATCTATATGCATGGTACTTAATTCAAATAGATTATGATAGATATATTGTACGCCGTTATGCGGGGCGCCGGTTATGTATACGAATATTGAGACACAAATCTAAATCATTTTATATTTTTTGTTCTTTCCGAAATCTGAAATAGTAAAGACAACTTGTTTAATCCATTGATTTTTCTCTGTGATATTATGTACGGAACACTTATTTACGCGAATGATTCGACATAAAAAAAATTAATCGGTTGTTTTATAGCATTTTTCTAACTTATGTGACTAATTTTATTTTACACAACTTTCAAAATTATCAATGTAAATAATTACAGGTTTATTTACAGTTAGTATTTTTACATCGTATTCTCTGAAACCAATAAAAAATATTAATGTGAGAAGAAAAAACAAATCCCGCCGAATACTGAAAAACCACATTATCAATGTAAATAATTACAGGTTTATTTACAGATAGTATTTTTACATCGTATTCTCTGAAACCAATAAAAATATTAATGTGAGAAGAAAAAACAAATCCCGTCGAATACTGAAAAACCGATTTCAGTTTGTAATCATGCGGATTTTATTTTTGGTATTGAATATTGTGTTACGGTAACTTTTTTCTCTGGAATTTGTATTATTTACGGGACAAGATATAGGAATCATGGATATTTCTTTTGAGCAATAAATATATTTATAGAAGTAATTATTTTGGCTAATTCTGTGAATAAATAATTTTTTGCTTTGAATATAAGTACCAAATTAATTTAATTTATCAATTCAATATTATGTACATATATGTTTCTATTATCTATTATTTTGTGTTTTCTTAAAATTAATTCTTACTAACAGAGTCAGGGTAAAAATCCGAGAGGACCCGAATCGATCAGGATAAAAGCGTGTCCAAAGCGTGTGAAAAGTGAGCAAATCGTTTCGTGCGAGAATCGTTTCGTGTAAACCGTTTAGCGTTTCGTGTAAATCGTTTAGCGTTTCGGGCAAAGCGTGCAGCGTTTCGTGTAAACCGTTCAGCGTTTCGTGTGAATCGTTTAGCGAGCGTGCAGCGAGCGTGTGGTGTAGTAGTACGTTTCAGGGTCTGTAATAACAATATTGATGTGCAAAGTGACCTTAATGTTGCTCATTTTGAAGAAGTAGAAACTAGTGACCACATACTTCACCTCTCTGACAATTATATTACATTACAAAAAACTGTTCAAGATGAAAATATGTCTCAATCTGATTTTTTAACTTTTATATCCACATGCAGTCAAGAAATTGTTGATGAAATTGAAGTTCGAACGAAAGGGCAACATAACAATCCTTTGTGGGTTTCAGCTTGAACAGCTCGTATAACAGCCTCAAATTTTCATGAAATTAAAACAAAGAAAGACTCCACAAAATCGGAAAATATCATATGTGCTGTGCATTGGGGGATTAAGCAAGAACCCATTGCTAAAAAAAAGGTACAAAGCTTACATGAAATTTGAACTGCATCATTTTGTGTAAAATGATAAATCATAGTCTATGCATGTATGCAATGTTTTATTTCCTGTAATATCATGTGTCATTTAACAATATTGACATTGGTCAACCATGTTTTCATCCTTAATGACAAAGCATAAGTGAAACTTTAATAACTGGCGATGAGAGAGTTTACAGTTTAAGTGCACTTGTTTCCTTTGTATAAATTGTTTAAAGATCTGTATTACATCAGATATGCAATGCATATACATTATTCATTGTATTTCTGTAAATATTAGTTAATACTTAGATATATACCATACTTTTAAATGTATAAAATTGTTAAAGCTGAACACTACTCATAAGTAAATACAAGCACACTGTTATAAAACCTGTATATTTTTCCCCTGGCTTAAAATAAGTGCATAAAATTTGATTACTTCATCCTGACAGAATAACATGGCAATGCAAAGTGTTTGTCCACACAGATGAGACATACACAGCCAAAACTCTAAACTGTTTAAAGGGGTCTGGACTTATGCAAGGGGTTAATTATAGGGATAGTTGATGAGTAAGAGAAAAATATGGCAAACAATGCCTTTTATGAGTAGTGTTCAGCTTTAAGTTGATCAATCAAAAATTAGAAACAATATTTTTTATACAAATGTACAACATACTGGTGCATGTATGATTACGGTAACATGTATCATACAACAGGTAAATGGGTACATGTACCGGTACATGTAAAATATACACATGTAATACTGATCATATTAAAGTAAGATTAAGAAATAAAATCAAAGTTAAACAATTCATTTGATTTTTTTATAAAACATTTCATGTTCAAATAGAAAGTACCAGTAATTTATTCAGACACCAGGGGTGGTAGAAGGTTGATAAGAGCAGCACATGCAAAGAATATTTGGTCAGCAAAGTCACTTATTGCTAAAGGCATAATACCCTGTAAAATTCTAAAATTCTTTATCTGTTCCATCTTGCGTTCTACATGAATTCTTGCAGAAGCTATTCTACGAGTAGTTTCTACTTCACTCCTACTAAACTGGAGTTCTGATTTAAAAGGCAGACAATAAAGTTTAACACCTTTACATTTCAAATCATTAGCTATATGAATAAAACCTTTGTCAACCTTGACTGCATCTCCTTTCTTAAGAAAATGTATCAAACCAGAATTTCTAGTAATTTCAACATCAGACGCTGATCCTGGCCAGAGTTTTGAAATAAAAACTACAACCCCTGTCATACTAACTCCAACCAATGCTTTGAATGTGTTGTGTGATTTGTAATTAGAAAAAGTCAGAGATTTGTTTTCTAAAGAAGATGGACTTTGGATGAAAGTCTAAAACTACACGCGTGTCTGAAAAATTTGTGAAACATTTAGGAACATGTAGCTTCAAAACTTCAAGCTCCTGCAAAAAAACAAGAGATTGCATGCACTCATACATAAAAAGTATCCAGGAATTGAAAATTTTTGACACAGCACTTGAAGACAGTTTAAAAGGGAATTCAAGATCTTTCAACAATAATCCTAATCTAAGTCTCATCATAACTAATAAAAATTCATCTACCCTTCTCAGTTTTCTTTTACGACCTAATTTATTGTTATTCATTGTTCCCAAAACCTCTGTTGACAGCTTGTCTGCTCCTTGTTCCATTAGCGAATTTAAAACAGCGAAAAAAGTATCACTGTCAGTCATTCCTGTGTAAAACATCATCAACTCATTAGAATGTTGAATGGACTCGATCATTATCTCCGGTAGGTTGGTATCTATTCCAACAGAAACTAGGGATTGTGGAAAGGTTTGGGTCTCTTTGGACATATTTCCTGATCCACTGGGTTCTTCATGTGCTGTCAAATCAACCAATTCACTAGCAGAGTACCTACAGAGTTTCTCATACATCATAATGATTATGGTTGTCAATCTATGAATCCATTATTTTTTCACAGTATTAGATAGCAACTGAATGCTACATGTACAGTGTAGTACTCACGAATGGTGTTTCAATATCCCTGCTTTGTCTGTAGTATTAATTGTACTGTCTGCACGTTCTGGGTCCCTGCATATTCTCTTGGGTGGATCCCTTCTTATGAGTACCTTTTTTTGTTTTTGAGGCAAGTTTTCGCTCAGTATTTTATTTCTGTCTTGGGAAGTTGGCCCGACGCCGTCTTTGAAATGATCTGAACACACACGAGTTTAACTACTTGGCTTCCAGTTTTTTCTACTGATCAAGCGAATCCACGCACGTCTTGTGTACACTTCTTTAGGAAGTTTATGTAAAGTTACATGTCTTCCAAATGAACCAACCCTGCCACTAAAATTGTGACATTTTGTAACACAACAATAATATTTTCCCATGTTTTTCTTCGCTTCGTAACCTAACCGGAAGTTTAAATACTGTCCCGCAGGAACGATAACTCTGACAAGCAAACATTACGAAAATCCGGAACGGAACCATGCATTTAAAGAGCACTCACAGAAATTCCCGGACTGTGACGGTTCACTGGACTGGAACCAGCATGGGGAGGAAAAGAGAGGCCTGGCATGGATCCTTTTAATTCGATGTAAGAAGTGCCATTACACCAGTCACCGTGAAAAGCTGTACGAGGAAGTCAGTCGATCAGGAAGGGGACGGAGAGCCGCACAGTTTAATGTTGCCATGGCTGTCGGCCACTTGGGTACCAGCCTTACAACAGAGGGCATGCGTGGTATGCTTCTTTGCGCAAACACCGAACCAGCATCAGCCACCAACATTCATCAGACCTGCAACAAAGTAGGCAAAATCATCACTGATGTGAGCAAAAACAGCATGAAGAAAATAAGGCAGGACATTCAAGAGCTTAACGAGAAATGTGGACTTGCCAATACACCTATAAGAGCGGAAGGAGATGCCCGGTATAACAATGCCACCTTCAGTGCGATAGGGAAAACACCATTCCAAGCTGCCACACAAGTTCCATACACATTAAGTGAAAATGTTACCAAGAAGAACAATGTTGTGGCAGTGTTTTGTGGCAATAAACTGTGCAAGAAAGGCACCCATCTTAGAGCCAAGGGAAAGGAATTTACCTGCCCCGCACATGAAGGCTCCACTGCAACCATTCCTCCAGAGACCACCATTAAAGACAAAAAGAGATGGGCTGCGGAATGCATCAGTGAGCTGCAAAGTGATGACTGTCCAATCATCATTTCCCATTTCACCAGTGATGGAGATAGTGCTGCTGCTTCCAATGCATCTGAAAAGCAAGGGCATATGATTGAAAACCTCAAAGACCTTCGCCACTTCTTTGAATCTCAGAGAAAACAGACTGCTAAGGCTCCATTCAGCAGTCACATGTTTCCTGGAAGAACAAAAGCTATGAGAGAATCCATGCAGAGGAGATTTGCCCTGGACCTGAAGCTTAGATGCAGGACCGAGTACGAAAACTGCTACAAACACTACTCCAGTGACTTACCTTTGATGAAACGGGCCATGTAAACTGCTGTCCATTCCATCATCAGCTGCTACCAAGTACAGTGCGGAAAGTCCTGCCAACTTCATTCCTTCTCCTGTCGCGGACTGAAAAACAACAAGTGGAACTCTTCAGTGTTGCCTCGTGACTTTGAATTAAGAATGACAGAAGAAGACATGTGCTTGTTAAAAGACTGTGTAAATCTGACTAAGGGACCTCATAATCTTGATAGAATTTAATATCACACTTGTACACAAAAATCTGAATCTGTTAATAGGGCATATTTAAAATCAAATCCAAAATGTATTACAAGTAGAAGAAATTTTGAAAGTAGAATACATAAAGTTGTGCACTCACTCAATCAGGGTCATGGAAATTCAACATTGGAACTTTGTGAATCTGTAGGGGCACCTGTTGTAAAAGGAAGTAGAGTGGTCCATCATCTAAAACAACAGCAAAATAGGCAAAATTACTTTAAAATGAAACAAAAACTATTAAAATATAAATTCCAAAGAAAATTTTATAGATCTAAAAGATATCAGCTCTATGATAAAAAGTCTAAAGACACTTATAGTAAGTCACTAACAGATCCAAAGTTAAACAGGAAGTAGCTAACAGGAAGTAGCTAAGTGGGGGGGGGGGTTATCATAGGTGGGTGGGTGGGGGGGGGGGGGGGGGGGGGGGGGGTGTAGTTAGCATGTTTGAAATGTTTGTTATATTATACCTATCATATAAATTTTGTATTACATTTAATGATTGCTCTGTTTAAATAATGTGCACTAAATGTATGGTAATGTGTGAATGATGAGAGTGTGTAAAATGTGAAATGTCCTTTTATGGGGTTTTCAGTTCATGTAAATATGTTATATTTTTCATTGTTTATCTGATTAAAATGATTGCAAACAATTATCTTGATTTTCTTACCTGTCTGATGTACAAAACAAAGAGGACTGAGACGATTGATTGAAATACTGGTATACAGGTGTCAAATTTCACCATTGGTGACAAGACAGCATCCTGCATTGTTTATCCGCCATTGTTGATCTTTAACAAGGGAGACTACTCCTGAAATTCGAAAAAATGTAATTTAAATAAAAGTTCATGTTTCTCTTTAGGTCTCACACAAGGAATTAATTTCACTATATGTTACTATATAGCTTTAATTCAGTAAATTAATTAACTATACTCTCAGCATATAATTCATGAACGAGAAATTTTAGTTAAATGCTTCAAGAAAAATTTTAGATCAAAAAAATAACGCCTTATGCGGTTTCTAAGAGAGATAATTGATAGTAAACATACCTACCCCTAAGTACACGTGTGTTCCACATGTTGACAAACAGGCTCAGCACCATCCAGGAAGTTGTATCATGCGCATCTAAAAAAATAATTCCATTGAAATTAGTGTGACAATTCAAATAATTCTCCTCGCCACTGAGTCCAAAATCAATACTATAGGCCTAAAATAAGGTGCCAAAAAAGGAAGAAAGAAAAGAAATTGTCTGCATATATATGGAACTACAATTGACTAAGTTCAGTTTGATTGGCTTTTTCCTTGTGTAAGACCTTTAACACGATTATAAATAAGGTTTATCATGAACATTGTTTATCCTTTCCAATGGTGTATCACTCCTAATGTATCGTGCACGTATAATGTTCTATCGTGTATTAATCCTATCTGATAATGCGTGAATCCTATTCTATTGTTTATCTTGTAAAAAATAACTTTGTGGGTATTGTACAGCTAGATTATTGTCAGCCCTGTTAAAATTTAACTAGCCTGGAGAAAACAGTTGACATATGTTTATTTTCTTCATTCAGAATCAGGTATTATTTTTCATATAAAACATTAAAAAATCAGTTTTCCATTTTCATTATGTCATAAACTTTTTTTTCTTTTATTGTTTTGTTATCTTCTACCTTTCTTGTCAGGGCTGGTTGACATAATAATTAGTCTGTAACATCATGTCTAAGAACTCTCACATGTCACTTGAAGTTACACTCTACTTGAATTAAATGCTTGTTTTGATAGATGTTAATGACCATTAAAGGAAAGCATAAGTGTGACTAAGATTTAATCAATTAAAAAGTCTTAAATCGCCGATCCCCACATTATATACGCTTTGCAAAAATAAAAAAAATACCACGTTCAGTCCAGTGCTCATATAAACAAATTGTTTGTCCGTGCCAAAAAAAGACTACTCCACTATACCTAAATTTCATAGATTTCAAGATAGCCTTTGACAGTATTCACAGAAACACACTTTGAAAATAGTAAGAGCTTATGAAGTGCCAGAGAAATTTGTATCCTTCATCAAGTACATACACATTTTGTATGTGCAGTCATTCTAACTAACAAGGAGACTGGTTCTCAGTCAAGTCAGGAGTCAGATATAGATGGATTATCTCTGCCATTTTGTTTCTGATTGCCATCAACTGGGTATTGTAGAAAACAAGAGATGAGGCATTACTTGGTTCATAATGTCAATTTTAGAGGACCTCGATTTTGCTGATGAAATTGCACTACTGTAATCTCAACAAGACCATATGCAAGAGAAATTGTAAATATTTAGCCAGTCAAATTGGCCTTGAACTGAATACCAAGAAAACTAAAGAAAAGGGTTCTGAATCAATACTTTGAATCTGAAAAAAACATAGGTAATCACAAATTACAGATAATTTATTGTATCATATACAATATATAATGCAATATTGTATAATTAATATGATACAATAATAACAATTATATCATGTATTGCAATATCATATGAAATAATATCATGTACAGTAATAAAATAATAAATAATACAATATCATACAATATTGTATCATAATATACAATACTATACATAACAATATCATGATACAAACTCATATCATCAAAAATTGATACAATATCATATCGTATCATATAACTTTTTACAATATAACATTTCATATTATATTGTATCATATTAAACAATTAGTGTATCATATCATAATTCATAAATAACCATATCATAGGAATCATGTTATATCATTTAACCAAACACATCTATCAAGTTAGTTTGAGTAAGGTTGGAGATTTTTTTAGCATCCTCGATAATCGAGATCAAGCGCTGCATCTGAAGCAACCTCTGCAATTCAATTACCGTAATGTCTTGTGTATAACACGCACTCGTGTATAATACGCACCCCCAAAGTTGACCTAAAATTGGTAAAAAAAAACAGCAGGTCCTATGTATAACACGCACCAAAAAAATGACAAAAATCAGCGACCGCCATACCTCCAAAACTATCGATGTTAAATGATAATATTAAAATCCAAGCATAATTTCTGTAATTTTGTGATCGGAACATGGCAAATACAATGAAAATCGACAGCTGCCATTTTCCTTAGAACTATCGATGTTTAATGATAATTTTATAACCCAAGAGCAATTTTTGTAATTTTCCCACAGAACTATCGATGTTTAATAATAATTTTATAACACAAGCGCAATTTTTGTAATTTTGTGATCGGAACTTAGCCCAAGCGATATTAGTGTCAGTGTCTCATCTTAAAAAAACACAAGCCGCTTTTTATCGTAATGAAACCCAAGCGCAATTACTGCAATTTCGTGATCGGAACTTAGCCCAAGCAATATTTGTGTCAGTGTCTCATCAAAAAAAACACAAGCCGCTTTTTATCATAATTAAATGGGCGGAGTTACAAAATATGTATTGTTTTTCGTTCTTACAATTTTACATAAATATGGGGGTATGACTTACATCGGTATCAAACATCATCTGAGAATTCAATGATGGGTAAAGAAAGAGTTTCCTACACGACGGAGGAGAAGTTGAAGATCATCAAGTATGCTGAGACGAAAGGCAACCGAGCTGCGGGTAGATAATTCAAGGTCAACGAGGTGAACATCAGACAGTGGCGGCTGAAGAAAGACCGGCTTCAACAACTCCCAAAGAAGAAGATGGCAGAGAGACCTTCCACCCACAGATGGAAGAACAGCTCAACGCCTGGATCCAGGACGTGCGGCAGCAGGGGGTTGGCGTATCCATGGGAGAAGTAAAGATCAAGGCAAAGATCATCGCCAAACAGATGAAGATTGCGAACTTCAAGGCCTCCCAGGGATGGTGTTGCAGATTTTTCCGGCGACACAAACTGTCAATGAGAAGAAGAACGCAAATAGCCCAGCGCCTGCCTGAAGACTACGAGGAAAAAGTCACAGATTTCCAACAGTTCATTATACAGCAAAGAAAAAGGAACGACTACGCCCCTGATCAGATCGGGAATGCTGATCAAACGCCACTAACCTTCGACATTCCCTACACCACTACAGTCGCCACCAAAGGAGACAGAACTATCAACATTAAGACAACGGGAAATGAAAAGAACAGATTCACAGTCATGCTTGCGTGTACAGCCGATGGAGGGAAGCTGCCGCCATACGTCATCTTCAAGAGGAAAACTCTGCCTAAAGAGAAATTTCCTGACCAGTGATAGTTTAAGTGCACGAAAAAGGATGGATGGATGGACGAAGACCTGACGCACGACTGGATCAAGACTGTATGGGGGAAGAGGACAAGACCCAGCGAGCCAAGCCTACTTGTACTGGACGCCTTCAGATGTCACAAGACAGAGAAGACAAAGGAATTACTAAAAAAGATGAAGACGACACCAGCGATCATCCTTGGAGGAATGACCAGCATACTGCAACCACTAGATGTGAGCATCAACAAGCCCATGAAGAACAGTCTACGGAGAAAATGGAACGAGTGGATACTGAATGGGGACCATAGCTACACCAAAGGGGGACTACGCAGGAAGCCAGATCTCCCTACCATATGCCAGTGGATTCTAGACGCATGGTTGGAGCTTCCTAAGAAGATCATAGTTAAAGCCTTCAAGAAGTGTGGGATCTCCAACGCCATGGACGGGATTGAGGACGACCTGCTTTGGGATGACAAGAGCGACAAAGAGAAAGAAGAAGACGAGGATGAAGACGACGATCCTATCTACGCAGACAGCGATTTCCCATGGACAGAGGAAGAATACGAACATCTATTTGACAGCGACAGCGACTGTGAGAAAGAAGAATTCTACAGATTCACAGAAGAAGACGTGGCGTTGGGTCGACAATGAAATAAACGAAATAATTGTTGAAAGCGTATTAACCGTACATGTACATCAAAGCTAGTGCTGAGTGTTTACGAGATACATAATGTTTGAGTGTGTCGTGTATTATATGTATACAATCAAGATATTCCTTGTCTTACCTGTTCTTATTGTGCTATTGTTATTGCTAAATAAACAATGATCAAGTATAACGGTGTTCTATGTGAAGCGGAGCGTATAATGAGTCCCTATCAGTGACACTGTCTATTTAATTACCGGTAAATATTTTAAGTTGAATTCATTATTCAATAACTAAACTCAAAAGAAATCGAACATAAAATGGGAAACACAATTTTATTTGAAAACTTCTTTTACCTTACTTACCAAAGTTCATGTAATATCACTATACTACATTATATCGTCGGGCACGAGACACAAAATATGCTACCGGAAATTGTTGCGTAACTATTGTTCACGCATCAGGTGCTTTGTCAAAATGGTGATCTTGAACATAACACAGGAACACAATAAACAACAAAGTTTGCTAAATTTATTTGTTAATGTAGGTTTTTTTAAAGGATTTGTAAATATTCGTTAATAAGATGTTTTAATCTACCCGATCGTTAATAAGATGTTTTAATCGACCCGATCGTTAATAAGATGAACGATCGTTTTGTAAACGGTAGATCACAGTACATGACATGATATGGGTTGTCTTAGTGTAGCTGGGGATAGCTGAATATGTCCTGAAAAAAACGGGGTAGAAATTATGTCCTATGTATAACACGCACCCCCCTCTTTCGGGTGAATTTGGGGTGAAAAAAAGTGTGTATTATACACGAGACATTACGGTAGATTATAGTGAAATCAACTATTCAAGCTATTATTTATAAAATGTGACCTGTTCCAAAAAACTAAACCTCATCCAGCATCCGTAACTTATGGCTCAGATTCAGCATTCAAGCCTGTCAGGTGCATCAGTATCATAAGACGCATCACCCATGCAAGTTTAGTGAAGTTAGGACCTGTAATAACTAAGATTTATCTTTTAGCATCCTTGATAATGGAGATCAAGCTCTGCGTCTGAAGCTTCCTCTGCGATTCATTCATATTACAGTTTAATCAACTATGCAAGTTTGAAATAGTACTATTATCTATGTAACATGTGACCTGTTAAAAAAAACTTAACCTCATCCTGCATCCAAAACCTAGTCTGCCTCAGACTCAGCATTCAAGCCTGTCAGATGCATCAGTATCATAAAACGCACCATCCATGGAAGTCTGGTGAAGTTAGGACACATAATAACTAAGATATCATCATCAGAGGGCACCTGTTTCAAAAACTTTCACCAGCTCTTAAAACCTTAACCTCCTCCAGCATCCAAAACCTATGGCTCAGATTCAGTATTCAAGCCGTTCAGGTGCATCAGTATAATAAGACGCACCATCCACACAAGTTTGATGAAGTTAAGACCAGGAGTACCTAAGAAATAATCATTAGAGGGCACCTGCTCAAAAAATATTACTGTAACCAGCTCCAAAAACCTTAACCTCCTCCAGCATCCAAAACCTATGGCTCAGATTCAGCATTCAAGTCTGTCTGGTGCATCAGTATCATAAGACACACCATCCATGCAAGTTTGGTAAAGTAAGGACCAAGAGTAACTAAGATTTTATCATCAGAGGGCACCTGCAACAAAAACTTTAACCAGCTCTTAAAACCACCTCCAGCATCCAAAACCTATAGCTCAGATTCAGCATTCAAGTCTGTCTGGTGCATCAGTATCATAAGACACACCATCCATGCAAGTTTGGTGAAGTACAGACCAGCAGTAACTAAGATATTGCTATCAAAGGGCACCTGCAACAAAAACTTTAACCTGCTCCAAAAACCTTAACCTCCTCCAGCATCCGAAACCTATAGCTCAGATTCAGCACTCAAGCCTGTCTGGTGCATCAGTATCATAAGACACACCATCCATGCAAGTTTGGTGAAGTACAGACCAGCAGTAACTAAGATATTGCTATCAAAGGGCACCTGCAACAAAAACTTTAACCTACTCCAAACACCTTAACCTCCTTCAGCATCTGAAATTTAGGACCCAGATTCAGCATCCAAGTCTTTCAAGTCCATAAGTAGGTCCACATAGCCACATATTATTCTTGGACAAGTAGTAGTTACCCCATATAATATTGTTGGTTATGTGCAGATACCCGATGGGCTTGGTCATAATGACACGAGGGAGCGGGTATCTGCACATAATCAACAATATTATATGGATTAAGTTACTTGTACCATAGTTTACGATTATTCATTATATCTTATTATCATAGTAATATTGGGAGTGCATTTGCCTCTAAACAATACTGGTGCCAATACGTTGGTCTTTATATATGTACATTGTACTGCAGTGAATTTCCGAAATGACTTTCTATCCCTGACAAAGATTTATTATTCTTCATTTAAAAAAAAATTATAGCCCTAATGAATATATCGACTTCTCATTGTTATATATTTATTCATATTCATTCATTTTCCGACTTATAGTATCGATATTTGCTTCCAAGTGTACGAACAGTAAATTGTGCGATGCTTCTGTTTAAACAATTGAAATTAAATTAAAATTGATGAAGGTAATTAGTTTTTAAAATCTTATTTGATACTCTGTATCAATGTATGTTTTTTAAGTGGCTGAAAAAACATGTTCATATATATTTTGATCAAAATCAATCAATAAGCAACAACAACAACAAAAAAATTATTTGAGAAATGCATGCCACGAAACCGTGAATGGTTAATGTCGAATTCGATTGGCTACCTGCTATTCACTCTGTCCACAAATCAAGTTTTCTATTCAACCGCTTTCCTATCACGTGATTGACTTTATATAAAACCTTTAAACGGGATACCCCTATTTCATTTAACACCCGTTTCTCTGCTTGTCCAAACACATGGAGAGGAATATTAAAATAGAGTCTTTCTGACAAAGCCATTGCCGATATTGTTTTGTCTTGAGCTAAAATGAGATTTATTCGACGAACTACATGTAAGTTAGTCGAGTCATTTATCCATGTTGAGTTTTGGCAATTTATATCTGGAGGAAGCTGTTACTGTGGAGTATTATGGACGCCCTAAAAAACAACTTGTTGATGTTGTTTTTTCTCGAGATAGTGGGCGGAGTTATAAAAAAAAGTGTGGGGTATGTATATATAACTCACACTTTTAACAATCGAAAACTCGCAAAGCTATGGTACAAGATGAGTTTAACTACAGGCTAGGTTAGTTTTTATTACAGTTTGGTTAATATAATATTTTTAAATGACAAAAGAACCATTATATAATGTTGGGTCCACATGAACTGCATGTTTTTTTAGAAAAATGGTGTACAATTCATTCAAAAATGATGAAAATCTTAAAAATTTCTTAAAATCCTATGCAAATAAGGGTGTCTTATTAGCACAGTCTTATGAAAGAAAGGGTTAAGAGGGTTAAGACATTCCAGTTGAGTCGTTGTGCAACTGCTCATCGCCAAGGGCTATTAGGTCAGTTCCAAATGAAGTTAGGTACCCAAGGTCAGTCTCACCTGTAGAAAATCATTCTCTTGAGTATGTGTCAAGGGGGCGTCCAGTAGAAAGGTCTAGTAATGCTGTAGAAACAAAAATAGAATTCCTGGGTCCCCCGCCGGTCAGGCAAACTAGTATCGAGTCTATCGACCAAGGCTGATTTTCGAACTTGACCAAGGTATTAGTGGTATAAATATTTGGTATAAATTTAATGAAAATCCGTCAAAGTTTGTAGGCATGAGAGCGCTTACAAGGTCAATTTTTTGATAAAACGAAGTCATTATTGTGGTCAAAGTCCCATAACTCCAACAAAAAGTATCGACCAATGCTGATTTTCAAACTTGACCAAGGTATTAGTAGTATAAACATTTAGTATATATTTAATGAAAATCCGTCAAAATTTGTAGGCATGAGAGCGCTTACAAGGTCAATTTTTTGATAAAACGGAGTCATTATTGTGGTCATAGTCCCATAACTCCAACAAAAAGTATCGACCAATGCTGATTTTCGAACTCGACCAAGGTATTAGTGGTATAAACATTTGGTATAAATTTAATGAAAATCCTTCAAAATTTGTAGGCATGAGAGCGCTTACAAGGTCAATTTTTTGATAAAACGGAGTCATTATTGTGGTCATAGTCCCATAACTCCAACAAAAAGTATCGACCAATGCTGATTTTCGAACTTGACCAAGATAATAGTGATATAAACATTTGGTATAAATTTAATGAAAATCCGGCAAAATTTGTTGGCATGAGAGCGCTTACAAAAAAGTGTGAAGGACGGACACACGGACGCACGGACCCACGGACCCACGGACACACGGACGGACGCCCGGCATTTCTATGTCCCCGCACCGCGTTGCGGCGGGGGACAAAAAATACAGGACAACACCGAAGCCAGGTGCCATCTTGTGGTGTTACTAGTCAGGTCGTCAGTAGGATAGAAGGCGAATTAATTGTTATGTTTGTAAGCAGCCAGGTCACATGAGGTGAAACTATCTGCAAAAATCACCTAACAATTAATTATGCAATCCCCCCAAACCCCACTATTAAAAATACAGAGCACACTGAGCCAAATGTTTCTGTTACACCACCGACCACAAGGGGTTGGGTTACATTTGCAGAAAATCTGTCTGTAAGTGCTGTTTATGTTATACCTTCTGTTCAGTCTGGTAATCAGGGTGAAGGTTCTGGGGCATGGCATGCAGTGTTTTCAATAAGAGCCGGCAACCGGCAAAATTAACCGCCTGTATAATAAAATTTTCCAGCTGAGATTTCCGTCTTTAAAAAATTCTGCCGATATTCTCCCATAGGAGCTTGATTAGCCTAGTACCCGAGGCCTTCCGAGTGCACTCGGAAGGCCTCGGGTACAAGGCTAGAGCTAGTTAATATCAAAATCCTTATCGTTAATGCGTTTGAAAATATGGCATCAAAATAGTAACACGTCAATGACCCAGATCAACGAAGTCTGGCAAACCCGGGCCGGGGCAAAATAAAAGCCGGGGCAGATCGATATTTTTTAATTTTCTTTGTGAACAATCAACCAATCTCATTGAAATTTTCAGGATATGACACCAATCAGTATAACTGTATTCGCCGTAAATATTTCTGCAAAACAATGAGTATTTAGAAATTTATCGACGATTGTTGATTTCCAAGTTGGTAAAATGGGTAGGCAAACCCGGGTCGACATTTTACGGTTTTGTGGACTTATCTAAGAAAAAAATGAACATTTTACGCTTAATTCCGGTAAAACATAAAAAATACTAATAAGAAATAGTCATTTATTGAACGGAAAGTAATAATTTTTCAATTAATAACAGTTTTTAACCGGGTCATAAAAACTGGATTCGATCACCCCGGACAAGCTTGATAATTCCGTAATAGTTGCGTGTCTATGTTATTCCACACGGATATTATTTATGTTATATTAATGTTACTTTTCATTACAATAATTCACATACTTAGAGAATAAAGATTACAGATACTGTGCCGTAATTTTAATATTTATGCTTGTAAGATATTGTTTTGTTTTTTTAGGCAAATTGAGTCTGGGCCCTGGTAGGGCGTCCCGATAAGAACAGTACTTGCTTACAAAAATAAAAAATAAACATAAAAAAACAATAAACAAAAAAATTAACTACAAAAAAAGCCAATCAGCATGCTTATTCGTTTATATTCGTTTATATTATCAGTTTATCACAGCTCTTTAAAATAATTACAGTAGTGCTATATAATATTTAAAAAACTAAAATTCAAAAAAATAGTGCTTTTAATGAAATCTTTAAATATTTATTAAAGGTTAAAACTAATGTGTAACACCAAAACATTACTCACCTTTTCAATTTAATAAATTAAGCTCTAATGAGGATACCTCCTATTGGTTAGAGCTGTGTTTATAATAGCTAGCCTAACATCCTCATAATTTTGGAATTTTTGAGTTTGTCTAGCAGTAGACATTTCATAAAACATATACTTTTAGATGGCCTTAGAAGCAGCAAAAGTACCTTCAAAAATGATTATTTTTGTTTTCGGCCGGGGGGCTTCGCCCCCGGGTCCCCCTACCAGGGCTCTGCCGAGATAAGGTTGCCTGCTGTTCCAAATTTTTTTCCTTCTATTCAAAAACTTATTGAAAACACTGGCATGTGTTGGTTGAAATTGCGGGTATAGAGGTGAATGCCACAGTTGACACAGCCGAAGATATTACAATAGTATTACAATAGGTTTATGACTCTATGCAACCCAAGCCGCACATTTTTGAGGAGTCAAACATTCGACTTGCGGGTGAGGGAACTGCAGGTATGCCTGCTCAATTCTTGGTTAAGGTTGAGGTAACATTTGGTGGATATAGGTTTGAATTATGTTTGTCCTTTGCAGGATGTTGTTAGGAATTGATTTCCTTAGGTCACATGGTGCACAAATTTCCTTTCAGACAGGAACTCTGAGAGTCAAAGAGGGTACCAGGCATGATAGAAATGTCAAATGGTGTTGATTGTATCATCTCATCGGATGTGGATTCTTCACAGTGGGTGCTGTTGCTTCCAGGACTTACAATGCTTCTGGGAACAAGGGCAAATTGTGTGTCATGAATATGACTGACTGCAGTCATATTGTTAAAACAGGAAGTGTTGTCGAAAAAGCAACAGCAGCTTGTGCAGTTAAAAACAGTGAGGTTTCAGTGCATCGGGTGTCAACGGAGGGGCCAAAGGATTGCAAGGATGTCTGTTCTTTTCTCAGATATCTGAAGAAAAATGCTCTGCAGAAGTCTGCCAGGAAGCAGTCAGTCTTGTAAAGTGAGTTTCAGATATTACTCGCCGTCGGTGATTTAGATTTGGGCAATTTTGTAGAGAATGAGCATCGTATTGACACTGGCGATGCATGCCACATTAAGCAGTGGATGCACCGCACTTCTGCAGCTAAAGTGCTTGTTCGTTAAAAGGACAGAAGCGTGAGATGGTGCATTGACTATCGAGCACTGAACAAGGTCACAATCAAAGACAGTTTTTCTTGCCACTAATCGAGGAATGTATGGATACATTATCAGGAAACAAATGGATTTCAAAGCTTGACACTGGTGCAGCTTACTGGCAAATAAAGATACACCCGGATGATATGAAGAAAACTGCCTTCATCACTAAGTACTGACTTTTTCAATTTAAGCGGATGGGGTTTGGTTTATGTAATGCCACTGCAACATTTTCCAGAGCAATCAATTTAGTGTTGCACTGCCTTAACTGGAAAACGCTCCTGCATTCTTGAATGATGTGCTAGTGTTAGGCAAAACTGCAGAAGAACATTTGGACAATTTGCGCCAAGTTTTTTAGCGTTTCCGCAGTTTTGGATTAAAGTTCAAACCTTGCAAGTGTGAATTATTTTGTCCTAAAGTAGAGTTTTTGGGGTGCACAGTAAGCAAAGATAGTGTTAAGATGGGAGATCAGTATTTAGAGGCATTACAGGAATGGCCCATACCAAAGGATGTAAAAGCAGTCTCGAGGTTTCTCAGTTTTGCAAACGATCACAGTAGCTACATTCCGCATTTCTCTAAATTGCAGCACCTTTGTATGATTTGACTGGAAAGAAGGGGTTTCAGTTGGAAGTGGAACAACAAGAAGCATTTGATAAGCTGATTAATTTACTGCTCGAGCCACCAGTGTTAACAATACCAACCAGCACAGGGCATTTTATTCTTGACACGGTCGCTTCAGATTTTGCTGTTGGTGGAGAGTTCAGTCAGATTCAGGATGGACAAGAGAGAACAATAGGCTATGGAAGCGCAGTGTTGTCAACAGAGCAACTTATATATTGCACAACACGTGAAGAGTTGCTAACTGTGATAAAGTTTACTCGACAGTTTAGAGACTACCTTCTTGGTCGTGAGTGTACAATCAAAACGGATCACCATAGTCTGGTATGCTTGATGAACTTTAAAAATCCACAGAATCAGATCGCAAGCTGGCTCGAAGAACTGAGTCAATACAATATGTCCATCGGTCTGGTAAGAAGCATGTAAATGCTGATGATTTGTTGTGAGACATTGCGAATAGTTGTCAGAGTTATTCTTCACAAATTCAGTTGATCAGACTTGTCTTGTGGAGGATGTAAATATTGTCAAAGAGCTCTTGAACGCTGGAATGATTTCAGTACAGAGAATGTCGATGTGATACCATTAGCTCAGATGTTTGCTGAGGGTTTCACTGCAGATTAGGGTAATGCTAATGGTATGAAACCTTTAGGGCCAAAGATTAAAGAGTTGTTGGCATCAGGACCATACATGTTAACTCTACCAATTTACGCGGAAGTCTACCGCTTTTTAGCTCTGTCTCCCGCCTACCGCTTTTATTTGAAAATTTACCGCTTTTCTTCAAAATACTTTCCTTGTTTTGATAGATAGCCATTTTGGAAGCCATTGTGGTCAAAAATTCTCGTCGGGTTTGAAATTATCGTGTGACTTTGAATCGGAGGCACACAAAGGCTTTATTAAGTCGCTTGAATGACAAGTTTTCATGCATGTGTTTTACATTGAACGATGAAAGAGGCCACTTCCTGTGATTACATTAGTTACAAGACATGACGATATTATCCTCGCAAAGGAAAAAGAAGCTTTGCAATTCCACACGTGGCTTAAACGAGGACTGAATATATCTTTTAACTTGGCCATATTTAAACAGTAAATTTGACTTGCAATTTATTGAATGCTGCATTTGTAATAAATAAGCATGTAAACATCGTTTTTAGTGCTGAAACGAATACCATAAATCAGTATTCATGAGTGCTATTCGATTCATATACGAATATTCATAGATGTCATAGACAAGGTATTAAGCATATTTGATAGTTTGTTATACTAAGTGGGTATATATGTGTAGACTTCTTAAACATGTCAGTTCGAAGTTGACACTTAATGCATGAGTATCCATTGAATTAGGTGCTCATTTATTTTTATGCAAATAATAATATACCGTATTTTTCGACGATTAGTCGGTATTTTTTTTCTCTGAAGCAGAGCACCCGACTTATCGTCTTGTTCGACTTGTCGTAGACTTGAGGTCAGAAAATTGTTAAAAATAGCATTAAAAATCTTGGTTTTAATCATCTTGAGTTGGCTGTGTGATTGAAAATTACGTTAATAAATTTACTGTTCATCTTTAATAATTATCATTTTCACTCATCTGTTAACACTAAAATACATACGGTAACAATAACAGTTATTAAAAAATGGTACATTGTCTTTAATCAATTAAAAGTTTTACTGTTCCGTTTTTAAAAACACACCGTCACATGGTTCTATGTATCACTAGTAGGAAGATAACATTGCGCAGTAAAATTGAAACCAAATTTGAATGGAAGAAAATATTGCAGTAGATCCGGGGGATGTTTTTTTAAATTTAATTATTTTATTAGTAAAGAGTTGTTAGTGGAAAGTATAAATCAGAAATATTTTATGGTCAAATTCGATCTTAAAATACGTAATCGGCAATTATCAATACTACTGTTTATACAATAGGCTGACACCGATTGTGTTAATAATCTTGCCCTAAGGCTGAGATCTTTACGGCAATTTCACTCCCTGTGTATATAAAGAGTACTGTTATAAGAGTGATTATAGTTCATTGATTAATTACTGTCCAATTCTTTGATTATTGTTAAATAAAAAATTTAGGAAATGTACCTATGTCGTATATATTGTCATTTTCAAGTCATACAAATGATCGATCGATTTCTATACTCTGTCCCGAGTTTTTGCTTCCACCACTTTTTGCTTGATATTTCAATAATAGTAAATACTTTTGTGCTCAAACTACGTTCATCCACTAATATAAAAAATGTCCAGATTATCTGTTTTGAAACGCCCCCTCTACCGGGAAAATACTTTTTTATAATTTTTTTTTTTTTAATTCCATCAACTACAATCAAAAGATTTATTACTTCTTTAATAATATACTGCAGTCCTCACTCCTGCATCAGACCGATATGTAACATCGTAAGTCATTCCAAATATTTCTGCCATGTTTGATATAGCTAGTATTTAAAAGAAAACCAATGACGCTTGAAATTCCGGAAATGTTCTGTTTAATTTTCTTTTTTTTTTAATTATATCGAGGTATCTTAAAAAAAAAAAACTTTCGGTGTATCTTTCGATATTAACTCTCCGTAGCTCATAGTCATTAACACATTTAAGAAAATTATTTCTTCATCGTCTGATATGAATTGAAAAATCCAGAATGTTTGTCTCTGTTCGATGTAAACCCTGCTCTTACTTTCAATTTAAACAAGCATGGCGGAAGAGTCTATTACTGGGTTAAGTTCCTTAAAAATAGCTTACCAGTAATCAATATAATGGTAAATGCATGCGACATTTTTATTGCTAGTGTTAATATTACTAAATTTCAAAAGTCTTTTATATTTTAGTTGATATCGTTAATTACTAATCAGAAACCCTTACTACATATGTAGTACATAAAAATCTGTGCTTTGAAATATACGCGAAAAAGGCCGCGCGCGATGCTACCGCTTTTTGGTTTAAAATCTACCTATTTTTCATCACTGTAGGTTAACATGTATGTTCAGGACCGGGCTTCGAACCTTTAAATCAAAGTCAGGTTAATGTGGATTTTCCTTCAGTGCAGTAATAGTTGTTATGAAGGGAAAGAATGGCAGCTCAACAGAGGTAAGTACATCTGGAGAGGACAAGTCAGTGAGTCAGCTTGTTAAGGCAAAGCAGAGCAAGAGTACTGATCAGGCAGCTGGGGAAGGGATATCTTTGTCTTCATATTCTGCAGAAGACATGGTTAAGCTGCAGAGTGCAGATAAGGCATTGACTTTTTTAGGGCATACTTGGAGTTTGGAGTTTTGCCCAGGGAGAGTGAATTGTTATTTTCTTGAAAGGGATTGTTTCATGTTATATGATAAGGGTGTAATTTGGTGGAAACCCACTGAGGAGAAAGATAAGCTGCACCTTCTTGTGCCTAAAGCTTTGCATGAAGAAAAGATGTACTAATGTGCCATGACATTCCTTCATCAGGACACCAAGGTATTCAACGCTCTAAAGACAGACTAAAATCGAATTTTTATTGGTGGTAGATGGTTGCCGACATGAAGAGTTATGTTCTCACATGTGATGTCTGTTGTAAAAATAATAAGGGTCCATTGCCAAAGTTGTTCTGCTTTGAAGAGTTTTCAAGCAGGTAGTCCCATGCTTATGGACACGGTACGCTGTTACATTGATGGCTGTCCTATCTAAGAGCTGTGATCAGTACTTGGGTCCATTAGCAGGTGCTTTGAGGTCTGCTATCAACAGGCACACTGGGTACACAGCAAACAAATTGATGTTAGGTAGAGAAGTCAATGTGCCTGTAACTATTCTATATCGACTCTCAGATTCCAATGATTTTCAAAATGGGGAGGAAGGAGAAGTAAATAAATATTTGTATGTGGGTATATCCCTCTAACTATTTTTAGAATCGGTAGGACAACAAAGTAGTGCCTTTAAGCAAAATAGTTCCTATACTTGCAGAGTGTATATACATTTATTGGGACATTTTAAATCGGAATGCTCGACACGTCAGAAAAGAGGATTTGCAATTTTAAAAGCAATTGTCAAAATTGAATTACCATTTGAAGAAAAGAATTGAAATTGTTTGATGTACATACTGCACCCTTTCCAAAACTGTGAAATTCCCTACTTTTTTTTCATTTTCAGAGTTTTTCAATACAGACGCATTTTGCCAGAAAACGAATCTGACTTCATACCACGAAATTTTAACAGGAAAGAGACAGTTTGATGAGAGGTCCCTCATTGCTCAACGAAAACTAGGGCCGAAGCTATGAACCCTAACATTACCACCTATGGAAAAGGCATTAGTGGACTATACCCATGTGTGCGAGTTGCAAGAAAAACTAGTATGGGTATTACTGCAGAAACTGCAGAAAGGATACCTCGGTATAGGTACTTATGACACGGCCTTCGTATAAGGTGCAGTCATGTATGTTATAATTAACAAGGCCTGGAATAAGGCATGATTATGCATGTACTAATTTTGGCAGGGCTAAGTTGCCGGCATGGTTATGCACATGCATATTTTGACAAGGCCTATGAGAAAGGGCAAGGTCATGTATAAATATCAAAAGGCTTATGTGTTAAGCACGGAGAGTGACAAGCATGTCATCAAACATCATTTTTTATTTTAGTTTTTCAGATATCTTCAAGAACGGGAAATGGACTTCATCTTGGACCACGCTTGATGCTGATCTACTACCTTTGGCGAAACAGCTACCCGACATATGTTTGAGTGCAAAGGCTCCAAATACCAGGAAGAAATAGGAATATGCCTTAAATAACTTCCGTAAATGGTGTATCTCACATAATGTACCATTTGCCCTAGCTTCAGATTTCCATGTAGCTTTGTACTTGACTCATATAAGAAATCTAGGAAAAGCTTAAGGGTCAGTCAACAAAGCATTTTATGCTATCAGCTGGGCTTATAAATTGGCGGGGATGTTGGATCCTTGTTCATCTGATCTTGCAAAATCAGTTAGAGAGGGATGTAGCAGAATCATTGGACGGAAAACGTGTCATAAAAAGTTACCTATTACTCCTGACATATTAAGAAAATTGTGTGTAGTTTATGAAACCAATCATGTAAATTACCAGACATTTGTATTTGTAGTATGTGTTTGCATAGTTTTGCTGGTTTCTTAAGATTTTCAGAATTGCTTAATATCAGAAGATCAGATATTATTTTTAATGATGATCACATTCTCTTTTTGTAGAAAAAAGTAAGACTGATTATCATAGAGAACGAAGTTCAGATATTATGGCAAGTACTGATTAAGTTGCATGTCTAGTTAGAATGCTTACAAGATATCTCCAGATTGCAAATACAGTACAGGCAACGCGGATCCCGTGTTTCCCGCGCCCTGTCACGGTATAAACACATCGAGGTGATCGGCCAGGTGAGACAGGTATACCGCGTTCCCATCACCGTAAACTCATCATCTACCTGTCCCCGCCACGGTAAAATTATCGATGGAAAAGTATCGTATACAAGCGGGAGTTATCTCCCCGAATGACAAATAAATTGCGTGTTTCTTTATATTTAATGACGATATTTAACCAGATTTTGACAGAGATTATATAATCGAAATACTTTGAGTCTTTTTTACTATTTTTTTTTTATTTCATAGCTATTAAAAAAATTATTATAGTTTTTAATTTAATACTTGTGCAGCAATTGCAAATAAAATATTTTCGAATCCATTATCATATCTTAAGAAGGTCGTTAAATTAAAAATTATCATGAAATGATTTAAATTGCCAATAAAATCATAACTGTGTACGCAGTGTGATTGTGTTTTCTTAACAATTAATTGGTCCTACTACATTTGTATTGTCTGTTGATGAAGTCCATGCGTGTCAACTAATGATTAGCAAGTGATTAAAAATTGGGGCTTCCTATAAAATTACCAACCCTGTATTTTTAGCACGTTCTGTTCATTTCTTACAAGATCATCTACGTGAAAAGAACATTTTTTGTGAATTCACGTTTTAGTGAATTTGTGTTGCGTTAATTTAAGTATGGCTCGTCGTTTGTCATTGCGCAAGGATTCCCACTTTCTAGTGCGTTACGTTTGCTACAAAAATCTTTTAAATGCAAAGCCGTGTGTTCTTCAAGACTCAGTCTGACTTGAATATTCAGTGTGGAAATGAGTATGACGTTCAGTGGGGCCGGCCTTAGCTGTGGTCTTGCATGCTGGATGTGAGCAGGACATAAGGCCCAAGCTGCGAGAGATTGAAGATACCGAGTGTCTTCCAGCCTTTCCTTCCACATCAACTTCTTTGCCACCTTCGAATACGCCCCATCGTAATGCGAAAAATCAAATTAACGTGTATCTTTCTGAACTGAATTACATGTATAACAAATAGAGAGTAAGGGGCCTTAGAGATACCCAGAGTTGCATAAAATTATGTAATCGAAAGATATTGTGGGTATCCCTTGTCATGTTGTCATGATGGTGTACCAGCTACCCACCATGACGGAGGTTAACGTTCGCTCGCGACCGAGCCTCTCTCTCTCTCTTAACAGAATAACCAGATAATTTTTTTGAGAAGGAAATGTTGTTAAACCGTTCTTATGTTCTAACACATTTCAAAGAAATTAAGAAAATGCTTTGGAAGTTTTGCTGTTGATATTTCATGCTGATGAAAAAAAACATTTAAACATTTCATTAAATGTATTGCTATCATTTTATGTGTGCATGTACATGCAATCTTATTGAATATAAAGCTACTACAAATATGTAAACCCGTTTCCCGTTTTCGCAACTTTACCCCGCCACCATGACTGTCGAAGTTAACTTTATTTGACTTTAGTCCCAATTGTTTTACACAAAGGTGTGAAACCATTGCACTGACAGGAAATCACTCTACGCTTGAACGCACAGAATACACAGGAATGAGATAGGTAGATAATCTGTGTAACGATTGACCAAGAAGAATCATACATGCATATAAAACAATTTTACTAATATTTATATCAAATAATTGATTCATTTTACTGCGTTCTTTAATCGCTAAACGTGTTTAAGATATTTCTTCCCGCAAAAAACCTCCATTATTAACTAAACGAGAGATAGAGAAAAAACACAACAAATTTAACTTTCCAAACACAGTATATCATGCATCACGAACATTGTAAAAAAACTTAACTGTTAGACATACTTCTTACTTTCTTTATTAAAAATAAAACTAATAGAATGAAACTTTATCATAGAGGGAACACGTGGTAGAGCTAGCGGGCTACATTGATTGACAGGTGCAGCACGTGGACTCAAATCTGAAATTGCATGATGGATTCAATCACAGTGTACCATATTCTTTATATGAATACTAATTTTATGAATATTTAGTATTGGATATCAGTATATTTCACATAAGTGTACGTTAAATTACGCCTAAACGCCTCTCTTTCTCTCTCTCTCTCTCCAGTAAGGTGTGTGATTAGACGAAGCCGTACGCGATATAGACTTTTCTTTTGTCGTGAATAGGTGTGAAAACCCTCAAGGGCATGTCATATTCTACCCTGAGTTTGTTAATCACTACATGTATACACAGAAAATTATCGTGACTTAAACTTTATATGTATACACAGGAAACGCATGTACTGATTACATGTTATGATTCCATGTGCTTTAACGCAGCACCAACTTTATATATGAATGATAATTTTATTATTGAATGGAAAATAGATTTGTTAGTTGATTCCCGACATTTGTTCATTTCTCAATTTAAAACATACACATGTATTGACAATTTACTGCACTATGCGTGTCAACTTATAAAATGAGAAGATGAAATTGCTCTGCATTGATACGAGTTAATCTAATGAAAATATTTAATTTTAAGACTGTTATAAAAACCGGATTATCAACTAATAGAAATAATAACTGAATAAAGCACGTCAAATACAATGATATGTGTTCTTATTTACACATCACAAAATTTAACAGCGAAATACTCATGTTATGTTGTGATTCGAATGTAGTTTCCGATTTCATGAAATTCTATTTCATAAATATGATTTACTAATTTTATAATAATATGGACCACAATTTAAATGCAGCTGTTATGCTTAAATCTGAAGTCGCATGTTTGACGTGGATTTACGCGACCCGCATTGCCCGTAATGTACAGTACAGGTAAAGTAATAACAACAAGCAGCAGCAGGAATAACGGTAAATCACACCGTCGCGGTGTCATCACGGTCGCAATCCATACCGCGATCAAAAACCGTGATGGTGTATCGCGGGAACAATAAAAATACCGTGACGGTAACGCGGGCCAATACGGGATCCGCGTTGCCTGTACTGTACTTCAGAATTATCTCAACAGTATTTATTTCAGCCCATCAGTTATTGAAAAAAGAACAAGAGGCCCATGGGCCACATCGCTCACCTGAGCAACAATTGCCTTAATTCTGATCAAATTAGCATTACAGTATCAAAATATCTTGGCAACTAAGTACAGTAGATCTTGCTAAAAAAAATTGAAAATCTGCCAATTTTTATCCACCTTTTTTTTTTTGTTACCAAGCCCCTTTTGTTGTTGTACCTGTAAGAAGATTTTTCTCTATTTCTATATACCCCCCCCCCCCCCCATTTCGTGGCCCCACTTTTCTCTAAGGAATCATCATGTTTCATCAAACTTAAGGGTGTTGTTTACTCAGGGTTTGAGTTCTCAAATTCCAATTGTTATAAAGTTCAATGTAATGAGTAAAATTTGTTCTAAACACAAAAAGTATTTATGAAATGAATTATTATTGACAAAACATTCAATATTTTTACTTTATTATGGAATTAGGCTCAAACAAAAATTGACTTTTAGCCAAACAGAGGAAATTCGGACTAAATTTTGCAGATTTTGTTTTCTGCTAAAAGTTTATTGGCAATAGTCTATTATTAAAAGTTAGGATTTTATATTTAAGTCTATGTAATTCAGTGTTTTCCCTTTATTTGAAAGTAAAAGGCTAGAATCTCATTTTAGGAGGCCGGGGGTCAAGGGGGCCGCCTAGGCCCCCTTGTGGGTCGAGGGCAAAGCCCTCGTGGAGGGACCAGGGGGGCGAAGCCCCCCGGCCGAAATTGATTTTAGGTCATTTCATAACCCTTAGGAGAGCTCTCAGGGCAGATACAATTTGAAATTTAGGCATCTTCCAACAGATTAAAAATCTTAAAAGTTTGTTATATTTTTAAAAATAATAGTATTTTTTAATATTTTTTTTGACATCAAATCAATATGACTGTCAATTTTATATGTTCAATTGCTATAGGTATTATTTAGAATTGCATATGCAGCTGCAGGTAATCTATTGCCATAAAAAACTTATTGATCCAACATTTTACTAGATGACAAGCATAACAAAATGAAATAAAATAAATTACCACTGAAAATTTACTTTTCTTCTTTATTATTTCACTTCATAAAATCAATGTTAAATCTTGATGCATGTAATTCTTTAGATTTGGATTAAAATGGATAATTAATCTTCATCTGAGCTATTCGAATCTGAATAATTACATGCTGATGCATCAAGATTTAACATTTTTACAGCATACTGCACTTGATTTTTTAAGTCTGAGATATTGTCTGCTAAAATAACTGGGTTTGTCTGGACCCCAATTTCTGATGTGTAAGTCACATCTGATTCAGAATTTGGTTCTGTCAAATGAGCTAGATTATCATTTGAGGATTTCTTAGGTAATCTTCTTCTGTTTCTGGATTATTTATTATTTTAAAGTAAAATATATTACATGTAGTATATTACCGCCAGCAAGAACTAATACCATAATTCAAGATCTTCGACAACTGAAAATAAATCGAAAACTTCAACAAATATAAAACAAACTGAATTATTACAGAATAAACAATACATGCATGCTAATTACAAACTGTAAACCCAACCCATACATCGTAAGATGTGAAATATAACAGAATGCTTGAATATACTTCACAATTTATTACAACAGGAAAAGAGAAAACAATAATTCGATTTGTTGGAAAAATAAATATTCATATCACGCAAACATAGAAAGAACATCCGACTCGGAGTCATTGAAATTCTGTAAGCCACAACTTCACAAACTGATAATGTAAATGTGTAACAAAAATAATGCATCACTGTTCATTCACTAACCCGAAGAATTTTTCGGCCTCTTTCCAGAAAATATTTCTTCCAACTTTAGCTGCCTTTTCTCCGCCATATTAAATGCCTTTTATTAATCGGGATCGGGATACATTCGTTTTAATCAAGTCGTACTTCGTCGAGTTCGTGTACGGTTAGATTTATCAACACAACGAAACTTTCGCTTTTTTATTTTTTTAATTTAAGGATTTTTAAACGGCATTTCTATGAATTGAAGCGGTCAATTTGGCCGGCGGCCGGTTCTTAGGGAAAACACTGTAATTTTGCATATTTTCCGTTGGATTTACCTCACTCATTCATTAAAATAATCTTATGGCACGAATTATAAAAATATTGAAAAATGCTTAAAACCGATAAAAGACACCATATCTCAAAATTTTGATCATTGACCTCATATAAATTTTATGACAACAGAATAAGGTCAATATAAGTAGTTTAATACCATAAATGTTTTTGTATTATCATCATTCAATTTTTTGTAAAATTGGATCAAAAATGGAAAGGGATTTGACAACTGATAGAGGAAATTCGGACTGGATTATTTCTTAAAATTGTTGCTGAAATCTTAATGCTGTGTACTTATTTAGTGCCACTACCATTCATAAACTGTATCTTATTTTTAAAATGTTTAATTATTTGTATTATTTTTATACTTAAGAAAATCTCAATCGTAGAGTAAAATATTTTGGGATTTTTCTTGATTTTTCAATAAATATTCAATGGCCATTAACTCAAAAAGTAGGTCACTGACCTACTTTTCTGAAAGTGAAAAATAACAATACAAGCAAAGGTCTATAACACACAATAGATGGTTTTTCATTATCATCAGTGGATTTTTTTTTCATTCTGAGTAAACGTCATCCTTAAATCTGCATAACCTGTGCTTTCACACTAAGTACGGTACTGTCAGTTTTGGACCGAAAACTTTTCCAGAATATTTTTAAATATTTTCTCTATATATTCCTCTGTAAAAATTCAAACCACCATCACAGCCCCGCCCTACCACTAGGGGCTGTGATTTTGCAAACTTGAATTTACACTACCTGAGGATGCCTCTACACAAGTTTAATCTTTTCTGGCCAAATAGTCTTTAAAAAGAAGATTTTTAAAGATTTTCTCTATATATTCCTATGTAAAAATTCATCACCCATTGTGGCCTCACCCTACCCCCGGTAAATGGACTATTATTTAAACAAACTTGAAGATTTTAAAAGATTTTCTCTATATATAAAAATTTATCCCCCATTGTGGCCCTACCTTACCCCCAGGGACAATGATTTGAATAAACTTAAATCTACATTATCTGAGGATAGTCACACGCCAATTTGAGCTTTCTTGGCCAAATAGTTTTTATAAGATTTTTTAAAAAGATTTTCACTATATATTCCTGTATAAAAAATTTATCCCCCAATTGTGGCCCCACCCTATTCACGGGGTTCATGATTTGAACAAACTTGAATCTACACTATCTGTGGAATTGCTTCCACTCAAATTTGAGCTTTCTTGGCCACATAGTTTTTAAAAGAATTTTTTTCAAGATTTTCTCTATATATTCCTGTATAAAAAATTTATCCCCCAATTGTGGCCCCACCCTATCCACTGGGACCATGATTTGAACAAACTTGAATCTACACTATCTGAGGATGCTCCCATTTTAATTTTAGCTTTTATGGCCTGATAGTTTTTGAGAAGAAGATTTTTAAAGATTTTCTCTATATATTCCTATGTAAAACTTGATCCCCCTCTTGTAGCCCCTCCCTACCACCGGGGACAATGATGAACAAACTTGAATCTACACTACCTGAGGATGCCTCCACACAAGTTTAAGCTTTTCAGGCCGAATAGTTTTTGAGAAGAGATTTTTGAAAAATACCAACAAATTTTCAATAATTCTCAATTATCTCCTCTTTAAAGAGGGCGTGGCCCTTCATTTGAACAAACTTGAATCCCC
Organism: Magallana hongkongensis; assembly: GCA_015776775.1. Taxonomy (NCBI): domain Eukaryota; kingdom Metazoa; phylum Mollusca; class Bivalvia; order Ostreida; family Ostreidae; genus Magallana; species Magallana hongkongensis. The sequence continues at coordinate 15,505,225 of CM027466.1, forward strand.
TTCACCTAGTGGTGCTTTGTGTTAAATTTGGTTGAAATCTGCCCAGTGGTTCTTGAGAAGAAGATGAAAATTTGAAAAGTTTACAACAACGATGACAACGCCGATAACGACAGACAACGGACAAATTGTGATCAGAAAAGCTCACTTGAGCCTTTGGTTCTGAATGAATTATAAGCCGAAAGAACGGAGAGCGCAAGGTGAACGCTTTGTGAACACACGGTGAGCACTTTGTAAACGGTGAGCATGAAAGGAGCAGAGCAGAGAGCCAACTGAATGCACTGTGAGCGCATAAAAAAAATGGAAAAGTAGAACGTTTTTAGGGACTGTAACACAATTTCTACTTGCTTGCTATGAATTATTTAAGCGTTTAAGACAATGTCAATAAATTCCAGATAGTGAATCCACAGTACACAGTGAATTCACAATACACAATCTCTCTCTTTCTCTCTCTCTCTTGCATTATAGGAGTAAATGTTACATAAGATAATTTTTTTTGAAATTTCAATTGCTAATGGTTTTTCTGCCTAAAAACCCTGAGTTTGAGTTCAATGAGTTGACACAGCTTCATAATGCAAGAATTTAATGAATTTCCAGTCATGCCTAGGTTTATCATTTCATGGTTTTTCTTTGCAAAAAATGACATCTGCCTTACATTTTTTTATCAAATTGTGCCATATTGTATACTCTGATTAAAAAACACACAATGTTTACATTTTAGTAACTTAGGTATAATTGATACTCTCCCCTGAGAGATTCACAACAGTTACACATTAGTATTCTTGGCTATTGACATTGTCTACCAAGAGGTTTATATGGGTCAGACTCCCGAGACGATCACAATAAGTTCACATTAGTACCCTCCGCTGTTGATAAAGTCCCCTGACAATATCACAATAGTTACACATTTGTAAAGTAAGCAAATGATAAAGTCCTCTGTGATAATTGGAACAGTTACTCATTAGTACTAAACTTTACACCTTAGTGCCCTGAATACTGATAGTGTCTTCTGAGAGGATTATAACAATTACACATTAGGACATTGCATGGGCTATAGATAAAGTCCACTAAGAGGATCATAATAGTTACACATTAGTAATAGTTTCACATAGTACCCTAGGCTATAGGATTTATCCTTTGAGAGGATTACAACATTTATACATTAATACCCTATAGGCTATTGCCCTACCCCTTAAGTTTCTTTGGGGCTATATGCATCATTCCACATTTTTAAATATTGGACATCTAGATTTGAAGGAGTTAAAAGTTAAAAGTTAACACACAATGTAAAATCTGAGCGCATAATGACGGACGAAAACCAATTGCAATAGGTCACCGGAGTCATTTTGGGTGACCTAACTAATAAAGCTACTTTTGGAGATTCATGCAGGCTCTAGAAAGAATCATCGCAGAAAATATTTAGATAACTCTCTAATGCAGGTTATGTATTTTTTCTGCAATGCAAACTAACTTCATTCCAGCATGAATCACCAAAAATAGCATTTCTTTTTTTTAAATGAAATCTATAATTTCTACTCAAAATATAGTTTTTGACTAATATATCTCAAATCATGACAGTGCAAAAATCTACAGCATACCTTAACAATACTGTATGGACTGGACTGGACTGCTTTGAATGATTGTAATCGCATCTACAATATACAATTGTGTAAAAAGTAAACTTATAGTACCAAGTAGACTTCATTTCAAGGGTATTATACAATCATACATAGACCATGACATTATTACTTCAACATTCTTCAACCTCTGTTACTGTTGTACTAAACAGTTTTAAAGTTAACAGTAAAACTCGGTTCAGTTATTACAGAGTCCTAGGGAGCAAAGGATTTACTTCGTTATACTTCGTTATATCTGTCTCACTTTCAAGATTTTTATCTAAATTAAAACTTTGATAGAACCCCCCCCCCCCCCCCCCCTAAAAAAAAAAAAAAAAAAAACATAGGTAATCATAGATTACAAAGCTCACCAAGATGATGCATCATCTTTCTAAGAACAACTTGATCATAAAACATGAATTATGAAAATCATAGTTAATGATCTTTTATACCAAAATATAATACAATATCAAATCAACAGATCATATGCTATGATATATCATATGTTATTATATGATTGATTAATTCCTAGCTCTCTGATTGGCTCATACCAAACAATGTAGAAAAAACAGAACGTTATGTTCACCTGCACGTGAGGAGGTCAATATAACATTTGATTTTTGTTACTGTAACATAGGACTAAAAATAGATCGGTGATTTCCAAACTGATATGATTCGTTATCGTTATTCTATGATCCAATGAAATTTCATGTTTCTCACTGCATTCAGTTGGATCATTTGCAGGCAAAACAAAATGGCACAATTTGCATCACTTGATGAAGAACAATTCGATATACTTCTTACCAATAAAGATGCCGACAATAATCAAAAGGCAACAAAATTGGCAGTTAAAACAATGCGAAGTTATTTAGACAGCTGTGTCTGCCAAGGTTGATGTTTAATCATTTGAATTTCACAACAAAACAGATTCATTGTATTAAATAGATATTACAAGGTTAAGAGGACAGGGTTTGACATTAAGTTTTTTAATTACTAGACCAGTCGGGCTACCTCAGCAATTTTTCACTAGCCCTGACTCTTTTACTACTAGCCCTGACCAATTTTGACAAAAATAAACTAAAAGTAATGACAACCATAAAATATAAAATACCTGTTTCTGTTTAGTTGTATTGATTTATCTTTACCAATAATGAATCATTCAAACACTATTTAAGGTTTAATTTTATTCAAACTGTACTAATAATGATACAAGTATTCAATGGTTGACAAGGGACCAACAAAACTTTAGGGAGATCGACTTTATATTCTCCTTAACAGAGAAACATGGAGAAGTTTAAGAAATCTGGGAGACTTTTATTACTTGACAATGGCATAACAATAATGAAGATATACACAGATTTAAACTTTAATAATTTAAATTAGATTAGAAACAAGTCATTATGATTAAAAAATAAAACAAATTCTAAAAATTGAAAAAAAAAATTATCAAGTTTATTTAATTTAAATTATTTGATGTATTCATACATTCTATAGATCAAATGTTTTGTAAATAAAATCAGTCTCTGTTTTTTAGTGTATTTTGGTGGCATTACCGGTAGTCCAACCCAATAACCATTATCAATATGTTGAGGATTTAGATTTTTTAAAAAGTTATTATAACTGTAAACAAAGGGTAAGCATAAATTTGGCAGTGTTATTAGCTAATTACAAGTTACCAACAAATTCAATGTTATATCAACACTAGCCTTAAAGTAATAAACATCGTTTTGCACAGCATGTGGTTGCATCACCCGTATTTATAACCCTTAAAGATAAGACAGACTAAATATAATCACAAGAGGCATAAACTGAGTTTTGAAGACGTCTTTAGAATGAAATAGTTATCATTTTATTGCCCTTGGGGTTAATTTACACAATTATATGAACTCCGTGTAAAGGGCGACTTGGACTTTTCGTTCGGAGGAAATTCCGGCGAAGTTACCGATCAAAAAGTATTTCCCCCATTTCATCCTCTAGGTTAGTCCTTGGGTTGTACCTAAATTACGGTTTGTAGAATTTAAGCCTGTTAGGAAAAGGTGCTTTTACTTCTATTGATATTAATATTACATAAAAAGTATGTGCACATTTTTTTTTCACACGACCAGTCGGGCTAGTACACAGACATTTAACCCGACCGGACCTATCATTTACTAGACAATGTCGGTCGGACGTGCCTTAGTGTCGAACCCTGGAGGAATGACAGTGTTGAAGTTAGAGCTATATTATTATATAGATTTCATCGAAATAAGAATTTGTTTTCGGTTTGAAATAACACATACTTGTTTCCTTCAAGCCTTTGATGAGACTGCTTAAACACACTTTTTGTAGTTTCATGTTGTTTGATTTACTTTTAGTACCTTTATTACTTTTATCATTTATCACAGTGCCCTTTATATAATTGAGTTGTACTTTATATACGTGCCATCTATAGCAAACAAATTATGGGAAAGTGCAAAAAAATATAACAGCTGATTTAAAGAAATGCACAAGAGCAAAATTAATATCAATATAAACGTGAAGGGTGTCAATCAAAATCGCAATGCAACTTTAAATGAAAACATGATCGCAAGTTATCTACAAAAAATTACGCAAGAGCTAGGTTGCAAATGTCCACTATCTTGTAAATTCGCAAGATAAATCGAAATATGATCAGTGCAGATATGTGGGTATAATGCCTATCTTTGTACTTCGACCTACTGATAGAATAAAAAATTCTCTTTATAGAGGTGGGCAGACGTGTCTTTATGATTGTTTTGCATGTCCACTTCACTGGAAAATATAATGCACATCTACCAGCTGAAAGATATGGACCGGACATGAATTCTGCACAGACAGACGGACGGACAAGGTGATTCCAATATACCCCCCCAAACTTTGTTTGCGGGGGCTATAACAAAGTCCTATTTTACAGGAAGTTGACGTCCGATTGGTAATAAAATATATACCATGATATGACATGCCTAAAAAATAGTGTGTTAAAATGTCAAGCATCTGCGATAAATAGTTGCTGAGAAATCTTTGACGAAAATGGTTTAATAATTCTGGTTAGAAATAAACAAAGTCATATTTAACAGGAAGTTGACGTTTCATTGGTACAAAAATATATCCCACAATATGGCATGCCTAAACAAATAGTGTTTTAAAATTTCAAGCATCTGCTATAAATAGTTGGAGAAATCTTTAACGAAAATTTGTTTAAAAATTTTGGCTAAAACAAAAAACCTGTCATTTAACAGGAAGTTGATGTCCGATTGGTACAAAAATATATCCCAAGATATGGCATGCCTAAATCAAAAAGTTTGTTAATACTTCAAGCATATGCGATAAACAGTTGCTGAGAAAAATGCGACAGAAATGTTTGTTACGGACAGACAGACGGACAGTCAGACACAAAAGGATAAAACAGTTTACCCCCTTCTCCTTCGGAACTGGGGTATAAAAATCTCAACTCGCTTTTAAGGCTGCAACCAAAGAATCAAAACTAAACAGGAAGGGAGAATTTGACATTACCCTACTATTGAAAAGAATGACTTAAAACTGATGTACCAATCATCTGATTTAGAAAACAACTTAAAACTCCTAGAGAAATTTTTTGTAAATGTTGTTCTTTATTTTGGCGGTCAAGGTCGTAAAAATTTACAACAGTTCAGGATCTCAGATTTCAGCGCTGGGCATGATGCCGAGAAGCATCTTTACATATACATGGACAAGGACGAACTCAGGTAAAACCATCATCTGGAAGCCAACACAGCTGAAGGAAGAATGTACGCAATGCCAGGTTTGTAAGCTATTTATAACAAGCATTCTGAGAGTATTGCATAAGCAATACACGTCCCCTACCGGTAACCCCTTTGATTGAGAATGGCAAAAGTTTGAGACCCTGTATATTAAATATCCCCTATCATAAATGTAGTAATTGTTTAGTATGAAATTAAGAAAAATGATTATAACTAGACACGATCTCGTTGCGAGCAACGAGTGGGTCTTCCGTCCGATTTTTAAATAGATTAGATTAAACTTATCACTTCAAAGATAAAATCGTAGATCTAAGCGAAAAGTAGTAAAAAAAAATTTGCGGCAATCGGGGCTTGAACCCGGGTCACCTGGGCCATATCCATGACTCTATCGACTGAGCTACTCAGACTCTCGCCTCAAAACTTTGACGCTTAATTTCTTGAGAATACCTGAATTACCTGAAAGCACCTTGTTGCGAGCAACAAGTGGGTCTTTCGTTTGATTTTGAATTGATAGGGTTCAATTAAACTGTTGACATTTGGTACGATTTACTATCATATTAACTTCCTTTTAAACTAATTTTTCAACCTACACTGCGAAATGCAGATTTCCGGAAAACGTCATTTTTAAACTTCAATATCTCTGCAATGCGTCGTCCGATTTTAAAACGGTTTTCAGTTTTGTATTCAGTACAAAAATTTCAACAAAACGCATATGCTTTAAAATTCCAAAAATGGAAATATTAGTATCACTTCCGGTGACGACCGGAAGTGACGGACGACCTGCTCATATTAAAATTTGATAAGTTTAAAACATATTCTGATGTAAATAAAATTGTAGATTATTTGATTTAAAAAAAATTTAAAACACAATTTTCCAAAAATGCTGTTTGAGCGGACCGGAAGTGACGGACGATCGTAGTTTTACCTGATCGGCCCTAGAAATTCAAAAATCTATCATTCCTGAAACTTTCAATTTTCTATCTTTAATCGTTTTTGCGAAAAAGGAAGGACAAGATCACTTTTTACAAAAAGAAAAACGAATATAACTGCGGACCGGAAGTGATGTCATCAACAGAATTGTACATGATAAAAGACCTTGATATATTGTATTATTCGTGAAATTTTCATAAAAATCCATTGAAGCATATTTGAGATATTTGAGTTTTAAGAAAAATGTTAAGAAAAAAAAGAATAATAATAGTGAAAAATAGAGAAAAAGAAACCTAACAAAAACAATAGGGTCTTCCGTTGGAAACGGAAGACCCTAATAAACAGCAAACAATCTCAAAAATCCATTAAAAAAATACATATTTGAAGCAAAGCAAACTATCATTCAACAGCCCAAACCCGATAACGAAACCGATTTTAATAATAATAATGATAAAACCCTACCGTTAAAATTTACACAATACTTGACACCATTTTACAGAACTTATTTGTTTGTTATTAGAAATGATAAATGTAATAATACAAATAATGCACTATATTATTTATTATTTTACTGACCACATAATGTCCTCGTTCATTTAGTACACACTGAGACCGATAACGAACCCGATCAATAAAACAAGAGGCCCATGGGCCACATCGCTCACCTGAACAGCAGTTCCTTGTAACATTACATTTCGTAGCATATGCTTTTTCTATTTTAAACATTGAACCCCTTTCTGGGGACCCAGTTATGGTCCGAGGTTTACGGTTGGCTTGAACAACATAAATAGTAACATAGGAATGAAAATGTGTAGCACTGCGGTGGGACCGCAGGTACACAACCTGAAAAACTGAACGAAGAAGAGTTCCACTTCAAGAGGAATAACTCTCAGACTGTACAGAACATCAAGAAAGATAACTCTTGGTTCCACTACATTAGAGTTTACACAATTTGAGGATCCTTGCATAGTAATCTCACAAACTGTAGCATTATAGTTCTCGAGAAAAACGTTTTAAAAACATTTTCAATATATCTTTCTATGTTAAACTTTGAACCCCTCTTGGGGCCACAGTATTAGTCCAGTGCTAAAGTTTTAATTATTTGGAATCTACATTATTTAAGGATGCTTGCATAGTTATCTCACAAGCTGAAGCATTATAGTTCCCTAGAAAAAGATTTTTCAACATTTTCCCTCTATATTTCTATGCTAAACTTTGAACACCTCTTGGGGCCCCAGTATTAGATTGAGGTCACGGCTTTTATAATTTCGAATCTACACTATTTGAGGGTGCTTACGTAGTTATCTGACAAATTGATGCATTGTAGTTCTCGAAAAGAAGATTTTTAAACATTTTCCATATATACCGGTACTTCTACATTTAACTTTAAACCCATCTTGGGTCCCTAGTATTAGTCCAGGGGTCACTATTTTAAAACTGTCGAACCTTCATTATCCAAGGTTGTATGCATGATAGTAATCTCACAAATTGAAGCATTGTAGTTCTCGAGAAGAAGATTTTTTAACATGTTACCTTTATATTTCTATAATAAGCTTTGACCCCATCTTGGGGCCCCAGTATTGGTCCGGGGGTCACAATTTTACCAATTAGGAATCTATATAAGCGAAGGATGCATGCATAGAAATTCCACAAACTAAAACATTGTAGTTCTTGAGAAGAAATTTTTTAAACTTTTCCTTTATGTTTTTTAAAATGTTTAAATTTTGAACCCCTCTTGGTGCCCATCAATTGTCCGGGAGTGACAATTTTTTGAATCTACATTATTTAAGGATGTACATGTATGCATAGTAATATCCCAAACAGTTGCACTATAGTTCTTGAGAAGAAGATTTTAAAACATTTTCCTATATATGTTAAAATCTAAACCCCTACTGGGGCCCCACTTTTTGTTCGGGGCCAGGGTCACGATTTTTACAATCTTCACTATATATACAACCTTTTGTGTATGTATTGGAATGTTTGGTGAAGTGGTTCTTGAGAAGAAAATTTTTAAACATTTTTCATATGTATTTCTATGTTAAACTTTGAACCCGCCTGGGGCCCCAGTTTTGGTCCGAGGGTCACGATTTTTACAATTTAGAATCTTCATTATACATACAAGCTTTTGTGTAAATATTGGCATTTCTGGTGCAGTGGTTCTTGAGAAGAAGATTTTTTAAACATTTTCCTATGTATTTCTATGTTAAACTTTGAACCCCGCCTGGGGCCCCAGTTTTGGTCCGAGGGTCACGATTTTTACAATTTAGAATCTTCACAATATATACAAGATTTTGTGTAAATATTGGCATTTCTGGTGCAGTGGTTCTTGAGAAGAAGATTTTTTAAACATTTTCCTATGTATTTCTATGTTAAACTTTGAACCCAGCCTGGGGCCCCAGTTTTGGTCCGAGGGTCACGATTTTTACAATTTAGAATCTTCACTATGTATACAAGCTTTTGTCTAAATATTGGCATTTCTGGTGTAGTGATTCTTGAGAAGAAGATTTTAAAAAAAAATATCCTATGTATTTCTATGTTAAACTTTGAACCCCACCTGGGGCCCCAGTTTTGGTTCGAGGGTCACGATTTTTACAATTTAAAATCTTCACTATATGTACAAGTTTTTGTGTAAATATTGGCATTTCTGGTGCAGTGATTCTTGAGAAGAAGATTTTTAAAACATTTTCCATATGTAGTTCTATGTTAAACTTTGAACCCCGCCTGGGGCCCCAGTTTTGGTCCGAGGGTCACGATTTTTACAGTTTAGAATCTTCACTATATATACAAGCTTTTGTGTATGTATTGGCATTTTTGGTGAAGTGGTTCTTGAGAAGAAGATTTTTTAAACATTTTCCTATGTATTTCTATGTTAAACTTTGAACCCCGCCTGGGGCCCTAGTTTTGGTCCGAGGGTCACAATTTTTACAATTTAGAATCTTCAATATATATACAAGCTTTTGTGTATGTATTTGCATTTTTGGTGAAGTGGTTCTTGAGAAGAAGATTTTTTAAACATTTTCCTAGTATGTATTTCTATGTTAAACTTTGAACCCCGCCTGGGGCCCCAGTTTTGGTCCGAGGGTCACGATTTTTACAATTTAGAATCTTCAATATATATACAAGCTTTTGTGTAAATATTGGCATTTCTGGTGCAGTGGTTCTTGAGAAGAAGATTTTTAAAACATTTTCCTATGTATTTCTTTGTTAAACTTTGAACCCCGCCTGGGGCCCCAGTTTTGGTCCGAGGGTCACGATTTGTACAATTTAAAACTTCACTATATGTACAAGTTTTTGTGTAAATATTGGCATTTCTGGTGCAGTGGTTCTTGAGAAGAAGATGTTTTAAACATTTTCCATATGTAGTTCTATGTTAATCTTTGAACCCCACCTGGGGCCCTAGTTTTGGTCCGAGGGTCACGATTTTTACAATTTAGAATCTTCACTATATATACAAGCTTTTGTGTATGTATTGGCATTTTTGGTAAAGTGGTTCTTGAGAAGAAGATTTTTTAAACATTTTCCTATGTATTTCTATGTTAAACTTTGAACCCCGCCTGGGGCCCCAATTTTGGTCCGAGGGTCACGATTTTTACAATTTAGAATCTTATATATATATATATATATATATATATACAAGAGGCCCATGGGCCACATCGCTCACCTGAGGAACAATAGGTATGATAAAATCAGCTTAATGGAGTCATAATACAAACTATCTGGACAATGTACAATAATACATGTAGATCCTGTATAAATAAAATCCATTTTCCCCTGGATATTCTTATGTTTATAATCATTAGTCCCCTTTCTGACAGGATGATTTTATAGTCATGTCATATGTTGAGTATTGCAGTTCTCAAAAAGATCCTTAACAATAGTTTATACATTGGATATAAACGTACATCAAACTCTGAACCTTCTCGTGAGGCCAAAGAATTGTCCTGGGGCCAAAGTCTTAATAATTATAAAGAATCATCTGGCTGATTAGTTTCTGAGAAGATTTTAAAAGATTTACCCTATATATTCCTTTGTTAAACTTTGACCCCCCATTGTGGCCCCACCCTACCCCTGAGGATCATGATTTTCACAACCTTGAATCTACACAACCTGAGGATGCTTTCACACAAGTTTCAGCTTTCCTGGCTGATCAGTTTTTGAGAAGAAGATTTTTAAAGATTTACTCTATATAATCATATGTTAAACTTCGATCCCCCATTGTGGCCCCAACCTACCCCCAGGGGTTATTATTTTCACAACTTTGAATCTACACTACCTGAGGATGCTTCCACACAAGTGCCAGCTTTCCTGGCTAATTAGTTTCTGAGAAGAAGATTTTTAAAGATTTACTCTATATAATCATATGTTAAACTTCGATCCCCCATTGTGGCCCCAACCTACCCCCAGGGGTTATTATTTTCACAACTTTGAATCTACACTACCTGAGGATGCTTCCACACAAGTTTCAGCTTTGCCGGCTGATTAGTTTCTGAGAAGAAGATTTTTAAAGATTTACTCTATATATTCATATGTTAAACTTCGATCCCCCATTGTGGCCCCACCCTACCCCCGGGGGTCATGATTTTCACAACTTTGAATTTACACTACCTGAGGATGCATCCACACAAGTGTCAGCTTTTCTGGCTGATTTGTTTCTGAGAAGCAGATTTTTAAAGATATACTGTATATATTCCTATGTAAAACTTCGATCCCCCATTGTGGCCCCACCCTACCCCAGGGGGTCATGATTTTCATAACTATGAATCTACACTACCTGAGGATGCATCCACACAAGTGTCAGCTTTCCTGGCTGATTAGTTTCTGAGAAGAAGATTTTTAAAGATATACTGTATATATTCCTATGTAAAACTTCCACCCCCCCCCCCCCCCATTGTGGCCCCACCCTCAGGTGAGCTAAAAAGATTAAGTTTACAATACAATAAGTTGTTAAAGTTGGTTTCTGGAAGAACAGACTTTGAACATTTTCTTAATAAATATTGACAATTTTTTTACTTTTTTAATCTTTAGTTTTTAAGATCTGTGTACAAACATAGAATTGTGAGCAAATCTTTGTATCTTGCTTATAATTCGAAGCTTAACACTCAAATATGGTTAGTAAATAGAAATTGTAAACAATTAAACACAAGAAACATGCACTATAACAAATAAAGAACACAATTTATTTTTTCGAAATGAATCATATATATATACATGTATATACCTATATATTTCCGTCAGCGATATCAAAAGAAAATGCCGAATTACCGATAGAAGGAATTGTATTTCAGTACCCCTACATCAGATTTTGCTTAATTTGCGCAGGTAAACAGTTAACTGTTTGATTTACCGAAGTATCTGTTTGAATTGATACGTAAAAATCACGAAATACCTGTAGACGATAGTTTCCAGGTTTAAAAGCGTAAATAATGAAAACGAAACGAAAATCCGAACAAGCTAACACCAACACACTTGTTTGATCCTTGTTGGAACAATTAGAAAATTAATCAATAAACAATAAAAACAGAGGGAAATGCACTTTAGTACGTTGTTAATGCATCAGATTTAATCATTTTCGCAGGTAAACATTTACCGAAGTCTATGTTCCAAATACAAGGCGATTGTTTCCCAAGTTAAAAAGCAAAATGAAACGAAAAAATGAAAACAAACTAAAACCAACATCACAAGTGAAAATGACAACGCGTTGAAATATTTAACCTCAATTTACTTCACAATAATCAGCACCAAGGTTATTTCCATGTTTCATAGATTATATTCGCACGTGAACTGTTGCACAACAAACTGCCAGCTTCAAACAAAGAACCTCGTTTTCGAGATGCGGTAGACTGGCGATGCCTGTCATAAGACCAGTCTATCGCAATGAATTGCCAGTCTACGATATATGGAATAACGAGCCATTCTTTATAAGTATTTTCGCAATTATCTCAAATTTGGAACAGAAATCGCCTATAATTTTTGCAATTTATATTTTCCTTTCCCTAAGGATGATTTATGCTAAATAACGTTAAGATTAACTCGGTAGTTCTTGAGAAGAAGATTTTTAAAAATGCACCCCCCTTTTTCTACAGTTTCAAGGTTTTCTCCGCTTTGAATACAGATCGGACTTTTATTTCTGCAATTTATATTCGCCCTCCCATAAGGATGCTTTGTGCCAAATTTGGTTGAAATTGGATAAGCGGTTTTAGAGAAGAAGTTCAAAATGTAAAAAGTTTACAGACGGACAGACGGACAGACGGACAGACAGACGGACGGACAGACGGATGACGGACAAAATGTGATCAGAATAGCTCACTTGAGCTTTCAGCTCAGGTGAGCTAACAAGCTTTTGTGTAAATATTGGCATTTCTGGTGCAGTGGTTCTTGAGAAGAAGATTTTTTAAACATTTTCCATATGTAGTTCTATGTTAAACTTTGAACCCAGCCTGGGGCCCCAGTTTTGGTCTGAGGGTCACGATTTTTACAATTTAGAATCTTCACAATGTATACAAGCTTTTGTGTAAATATTGGCATTTCTGGTGTAGTGGTTCTTGAGAAGAAGATTTAAAAAAAAATATCCTATGTATTTCTATGTTAAACTTTGAACCCCGCCTGGGGCCCCAGTTTTGGTCCGAGGGTCTCGATTTTTACAATTTAAAATCTTCACTATATGCACAAGTTTTTGTGTAAATATTGGCATTTCTGGTGCAGTGATTCTTGAGAAGAAGATTTTTTAAACATTTTCCATATGTAGTTCTATGTTAATTTTTGAACCCCGCCTGGGGCCCCAGTTTTGGTCCGAGGGTCACGATTTTTACAATTTAGAATCTTCAATATATATACAAGCTTTTGTGTATGTATTGGCATTTTTGGTGAAGGGGTTCTTGAGAAGAAGATTTTTTAAACATTTTCCTATGTATTTCTGTTAAACTTTGAACCCGCCTGGGGCCCCAGTTTTGGTCAGAGGGTCACGATTTTTACAATTTAGAATCTTCAATATATATACAAGCTTTTGTGTAAATATTGGCATTTCTGGTGCAGTGGTTCTTGAGAAGAAGATTTTTAAAGACATGCACCCTATACTTACTGTTTCGCAATTATCTCCCTTTTGAAAAGGGCTGTGCCCTTTATTTTAACAATTTATACTCCCCTTTTCATAAGGATGCTTTGTACCAAATTTGGTTAAATTTTGCCCAGTGGTTTTTGAGAAGAAGTTGAAAATGTGAAAAGTTTACAGACGGACGGACAGACAGACGGACGGACGACGGAATACGGGTGATCAGAAAAGCTTAATTGAACCTTCGGTTCAGGTGAGCTAAAAATTGGAGTGAAAAAAATTAAATTTCTGGAAATTGTGTTGACCAGACGCTACAAAAGTATAAACTTGGTCTGCTATTTGATATTTTTAAGCTGCTCAGCAAGTTTCACATCATTCGTCAAACGCATGCAGAAAAAAACAACGGAAAACTGAAGTGGGACAGACAGACGGACGGATGGACAGACAGTTGGACGGACGGACAGACGGACTGACGAACGCAGAGGAAAGCTATAGTCCCCTCCGGTGAAACCGGTAGGGGACTAATAACATTTTTCTAGATATAAGAACCTTATATAGATGAATAGAAGTTAATTAAGTATCAGAATTTGGTCATTTATATATACATTTAGGCCATATTTATAATTTATTATGGTAGTACTCCTAATACATTATACATAAAATATTCAATGTCTTCTAAAAGTTCTCAAAATTTACATGATATTTTATAGATGATGATACAGTGAAATAGTTCATGAAGTACGAAAGGCATTTAAATCCAAAGTGTGATAGATTTTTTCAAAGGCCACAAAGAACATTTAATGTAAATTCACATATTTGGTACTACATGTATAACATACCTCTGGGACACAATACTCTAGGAAACATGATGTCAAGGATACCTGAAAAAGCAGGCTTATCGCATAGGTACGCTAATCATTCAACACTGGTACACACCCTGGACTCAACAGGTTTGTTTGCAGGTCGACACATTAATGTGCATCACGGGGCACCGAGCAGAGTCCAGTCTTAAAACCTACTCTGTTCAGACTGATTAAACGCAGGATGCCGGATAAAATATCAAAAACTCTCCGTGCTGAAACTTGTGTGAAAGAGGTAAAGGAAGGAGACCAATTACCCAAAAATCTCAGCACTAATTTTGATGTGTCAGAAGTGGAACTGAAGGTGTCATCAAATTCTTAGTATGACCATGTTTAGACTGATTTGTTGGACGATGACTTTAATAGTGTTTTGAGTAGTTTGATTTACTCATGGAATCATATAATAAAACAAGTGAAAAGCTGTCAATGTGACAGCAAACGACAGCAAACCGGGTTTTCTTTTATGTGAACTGTATCCATAATCCATGTCAACCCGAATCCAGTGAAATGGAGTAACCTATATGCAATATTTTGACAAAAAATATTCAAAAGCCGGTACTTTTTTCATAAATAATCAGAAATCAATATCCTAGCAATATGCACACCTCTGATATATGTACAATAAATCTGCAAAAGAACAACTTCCAATCTTGAAAACTGTAGGAGGAGTTATCATTCCGTACAATGTGGGTACCCTATATGCAATATTTTGCCAAAAAAATGACTATTTAGAGTTCAAAAGCTGGTATTTTTTTCATAAATTATCGGCAATCAAAATCCTAGCAATATGCACACCTCTGATATATGTACAATTGATCTGCAAAAGAACAATTTTCTATCTTGAAAACTGTAGGAGGAGTTATCCGTACTATAAGGGTACCCTATATGCAATATTTTGCCAAAAGATGACTAAGTTCAAAAGCTGGTATTTTTTTCATAAATTGACAGAAATCAAAATCTTAGCAATATGCACACCTCTGATATATGTACAATTGATCTGCAAAAGAACAACTTCCTATCTTGAAAACTGTAGGAGGAGTCAGTGATTTTGCATTGCGGTACCGCCATGCAGTGAATTTCCCCCGCCATGCATCACACAGTGCCGCCATGCTTCCCGCTATGCATGTTTATTTCAAAGCAAAATTCTTTTTCCCATTATTACACATCTTAACTGTAATTAGTAGATATAAAATTGTCGTTTCTCCGCTCAAACTTCAGAAAACCACTTGCACCCGCAGTGAGCGCAGTTAACTTGGACATCGATCTCAGCAAGAGTGCACACGTGGTTTACTGTTAAAGGACTTAGCTTATGATTGAAATATATTAAAACTGATTTTATAAATTGGTGATTAATGCATAAATAGAAGTGATTACTTCTTGGTTTAATATAATATGCATTTTTCGTCATCTCCGTCATTATCGAATGTTGTGGATTTTCCAAGATCTAAAAAGAGCACATGTTCACTCGATGGTGTTAGCTTGGATTCGATATTCTCTTTATTGCTGCAAGGATATTGGAAACTTGAGAAAATGTACATAATAAAGAAAAATCAAAGGCCTGAAGGGCCATAATGGCTTACGGGTTTGATATGACTATATTTACATGGATCGAGTATGATTCCCTCTATTTCTTACGGAAACTTTAGTTTATTTATAGCTCTATAGAAAGTAACTACACTGTAGCTACATGCAGTTCATAGATCTAGAGAAACTAACAGGACCGATATCAACATGCCCCATTTGTTGATTGGTCGAACCTTAGTGACCGAAACAGACAGGATTGAAATTTAGATGCCTCTTTTATCAATTGGTTGAAACCACCATTGCTTTTAGGAAAATCATAGACTGCATGAAATAATTATAATGATGTCAGACTCAAACTCCAATATCCAATGACTGAAGTACATTAACTGTAAATTCATTCAACGATATAGGACACAAAAACACTTAAAACCAACATGCTCTCAAATATCAGTATACCTTGAATTCCTACGCACTATGAACTTGCGCGAGAGTTGGTGCACGTGCGGCGTAACAGCGCCACAGCCAGCGCGAAATAATTGCGCGTAAAAATAATATAACCAAATGATGAAATGTACTGCATGTTATGTACTATAATTAATGAATTCTCGTAAAATCTACACCAACAAGTATTATTCCATTTTATTTGTATTTCTTAAATGTATATTTATTCATATTTTTCTGGGTTTTTTTCTACTTTTTTAAGAGGCTGACCTTCACAAGCTTTTATAAGAAATATAGATTCACAAGGCAGTTCTAACACCTTCTGTTTTATTTTTTCCCCTTTGTACAGAGATAAACTCTTGGAGGGGGGGGGGGGCAAGAAACAGGCAGAACTATGCAATTACAGCAAACTTGTTTTGACACCAAATTTAATTAAAATTAATTACTGCACTTTAACTTTGCATTCAGTCTCTCTTCACATGACATGTGTACACAGTCATTTTCAGAGGCATACTATACCATGCTATACGATGTTTCTATGTTATAGTAATGTGACATCGCTTCCGTATATGACTTGCAATCAAGCTTAACTGTATATTGTTTTCTTATTTGAGTACATTTGGTCTCAAGTTTCCAATATTTTTACGACAAATAAACAGTTCAATCATAGCACAACCAAGGTAACTCCATCGAGGGAACATTGTGCTATTTTTAGATCTTGGAAAACCCCCAACATTCGATAATGGCGGAGGTGTCGAAGAAGGCACATTATATTAAAACAAGTAGTAATTGCCCCTTAATTTATGCATTTATTACCGATTTATAATCCCAGTTTCAATATATCTCAATCATAAGTACAGTCCTTTAACCGTTAAACACTTCCCCCCTTGCTGAGATCGATATCGATCGAAGTTAGCGACGCTCTCTGCGGGTGCAAACGTTTTTATGAAGATTGAACGAAATAACGACAACTTTACATTTACTTATCACTGTTAGGATCTGAAAGAATTGGGAAACAATTTTTTGCTTATAATACATGTAAGTATGCATAGCGGAAAGCATGGCGGCACTGTGTGATGCGGGGGCCAGTATATACCTCTAAGCAAAAACACTGCATTTAATATTCATTCGCGTTAGATTTCGAGTTTATTTAAATAAGGTCAATTCATATTGGTTACAATAACATAAGTGATCATAACATATGGAAAATATAATCTTGCCTAAAGATATTTATTATGAACAACAAACAGTTAACTTTGCAACATTCGAATAGAACTATTTTTTGTCGCGCATGTTTAGATAACTGAACTCTTTGCCGTAAAGATTATCCGGCAACTAGATGGCCGTAAGCCATAAAAAACTAGTTATTTGCAGTCACATGACTAGAAACATCGTATAATGTATGCCTATGAAATGATTGACTGTGTACATACATGTAAACGGGGAAGGGGACTCGTGTCAAGATATCACAGAAACTTGAATTCATATAAACCCCCAATTTATACAAGAAATATTAACTGCCCAGAATATGTTGAATCAAGTTTGCTGTAATTGTATGGACTTCTGTTTATTTCTTGTTCAACACCCCCCTAAAAAATATCCTCTATATAATATGTAGAAGAAGGAGTGGGGCAGAAGCTGATGTTGAACTGCAATGTGAATCTATATTTCTTGTGTTTTGTGAAAACTTGTGAGGACCAACCTCTTAAAAAACTGATTTTGAAAAAAAAATGTTATTAGTTTTGCCAGAAAAAACCAGCAAAATTGTATATCAAATATAGTTACAGATATCAAAATATAATTATAAATTGAAATGATCCTTGTTGATGTAGATTTCATGACAATGCATCAATTATAGTACATATCATGTAGTACGTTTCATCAAATGGTTATATTATTATTACGCAGAGTGATTTCGCGCCGGTTTAGGCGCGTTGATGCCGCACCGCGCACTTACTGACACCCCCCCCCCATGCTTCAAAAATTTTCTGGCGAAAACACTGGGAGTTATCCGTACAATGAGGGTACCCTTTTGGCAGCCGCCCACCTGCCCACCCGCCCGCCCGCCATTTTCACCATTTTAATAACCGGTTTTTTTCCGTTGGAAAACCTGGTTAACAATTATTGCTGTTTTTTGGTCTATATGATGATTTTGCTACCCTCAAAGTGCAATATTCACCTCATCCTTTGGGTTCGGTGAATATTGCACTTCTCAGGTAGCAAAATCATCTTATTGACCTCAAAAACAGCAATGATATTATACAATATCATATCATATTATACAATATATATTATATGATTTAATACAAAAATAAATCAAAAATCATATTGTTACACTATCATATAATATTTCACAATATCATATCTTATGATACAATATCATATCTGATAAAATATCATATCACATTATTCATTACATTGTCAATTAAAAATAGGATATGATAAAATATAATATATCGTAATCAGCAATCACATCTATCAAGCAAGTTTAAGTGAGGAAGGACAAGGTTTACTTAGCATCCGATAGGCCCTTTATCTGGGGCTTGCCTTATTTTGTCAAAACAAAAGTTAAATGTACTACAGACCCTGAAACGTGCTACTACACCTCTAAAACGTACCGTTTGTGCAAGAAACAAACCTTATCGTTCACAAAACGAACCGTACAATTCACAAAGTGAACCGTCTCTTCACAAAACAAACTGTACTGTGCAAAAAGTGTGCTAGATAATTTATGCAAGACCTGCCTTAAAACATCCAAACAAGAGGCCCATGGGCCACATCGCTCACCTGAGCAACAATAGGTATGATAAGTCAGCTTAATGGAGTCATATTGAAACTATCTGGACAATGTAGTTTACATGTAGACCCTGTATTTAAATAAAAATCCATTTTTTTTACCCTGTATATTTTATGTTTATAATCAAGTCCTTTTTCTAATAGGATGATTTTATATCTTTATCACTTGCTGAGCATTGCAGATCTCAAAAAGATCCGAAACAATTGTTTATATATGGGATATAAACCTACATCAAACATATAACAATTGTAAATTGGAATCCCAATGTGGCCCCACCCTACACCTCAAGATATTGATTTCAAAGAATTTGAATCTACATTATCTGAGGTTCCTTTTAGTAAAGTTACAGCTTTTCTTGGCATGTGCTTTTTAGAAAAGATATTTTAAAAAAAAATCTATCTATATTCCTATGTATATTTTTGCCCACCCCCCCCCCCTGTTGTGACCCCATCCCACCCCTGAAACGTTCAACCCCCCCCCCCCTCCCATTGTGGCCCCACCCTTCCCCGGGGATTATGATTTTAACAAATTTGTATTTATACTATATAAGGATGCTTCCAAAAAAGCTTCAGCTTTCCTGGCTGATTTGTTTCTGAGAATTTAAGACTTTAAAGATTAACTCTATGTAAAAATTCGCCCTTACCCAAATGTGGCCCCACCTTACCACAAGGACCATTATTTTAAAAAAAACTTGAATCTACACAATCTGGGGATGCTTCCACACAAGTTTCAGCTTTCCTGGGCAATTGGTTTTTGAGAAGAAGATTTTTAAAGATTTACACTAAATATTCCTATGTAAAAGGTCAACCCGCAATTGTTGCCCCATCCTATCCCTGGGGGTCATGATTTTCACAACTTAAAATCTAACCTACATGAGGATGCTTCCACACAAGTTTCAGCTTTCCTGGCTGATTGGTTTCTGAGAGGAAGATTTTTAAAGATTTACTTTTTATATTCTATGTAAAATTTCGACCCTCCCCCCCCCCCCCATAGTAGCCCTACCTTACCCCCAAGGACCATAATGTGAACAAACTTGAACCAACACTATCTGAGGATGCTTCTACACAAGTTTCAGCTTTTCTTCCTAAATAGTTTTTGAAAAGAAAATTTTTTAAAAATATCAGCAAAGAATCTGGGGGAATAAGCTGAGGCAAATGCCAACGTAGGTCCATAGAAAAATCAAAGGCCTAAAGGCCTGAGCGGCGCATCGCATTGAGGGTAGATTAGCTGCAATAATGGAGCCCTCTCCCGATTTTTTTTTTTTGGAGAGGGCCACAACTCCATATTATCTCCGTAATGGTGCAAGTTTGATTCACTCCCACAACGATTTCGTCTCAAATCGTATATAAATGACAATAACATTTGCATTTCTTACCTGAACTCAAACATTGTAGATGTCTATGGCATAAATTAATCAAAAATATCAAGTATAGTCCATATATCGGTTATTTTTCGTGTATGTCAACAACATAAGTTGAATTTGTCTGCCATGTTTACTGACCTTGACCGGGATTATTTTTGGACAGCCAATGAGAATTCAGGAGCGGATCTTGAACTGAATATAGGAATTCCCCTATTATAAACATAATTAACACGGTAGATATGAATTTCTATTATATACCATTTCCTTAAATGATGTTTTAGTGATAGAAGGAGGCAAGATCTACACTGACATTCACACGAGAACTGTGAAAAAAACGACTGGTAAACATGCTGATGTGTTTTATCTGGTTTTGATTTATATAAGGAATAGGGAATCATTCTTTGAGCATTATGAGGTGATAATTTCGGTCGGGGCACGATCCGAAATTATCATCTCATAATATTCAAAGAATGATTCCTTATTACTTATATTTATATAATTTTAAGCCATCGTACCATTATATATTTAAATGATAGATACGCAAACCCCGCTGGCGCCTCGATTTGGCGTCATTTGTATTATGGTTTATATAGTACAAAATTGATACGTAGTGTTATCAAAGGCGAAAACACTGGAAAATGTAAATATATAGGTTAGTTTGTTCAACCTGTATTAAAAAATCATTTTATCTAAAGGAAGTCAAATATAAAATCGATCTTTTCAGACTGAAGTCAGTCGCATTAAAAAATTAATTTTGCACCGTTATGGAGATCCTATGGAATTGCAGACCTCTCCAGTAAAAATCAGATATTAAAAAAAATCGGAGAGGGCTACATTATTGCAGCTAAGTGTAGCTAATTTAAAAAAGCATCACTACAAGTTGTTAAATATCGCCATTCTACATGGGGAAGGTGGCGCGCTTTTCCTCATTCAGTTGGAAATCGTCTTATTCGTTTTATCAAGTGATAAAATACGAAATTTGTTCCTAGCTATTGGAAGACAGCCACTTACTCTCATTCTAATATAAAGATTTTATATACAAAATTATTACATTCTTTTACCTCCGATATTCAAACAATTAACGTCACCGCTTTTAAATTGAAGAACGAACTGTTGTTATGCAAATTAACTCATCGGTTGACTGGTCCTCTGTCCCTATCATACATCAATCGGCAATCCTCGGTTGATTCCGCTACGCTCCATACAAACTGTCGAGTGCGCGAGACATCCGAGTAGTTCCGAGTAATCATACATTGCAGGCATTGCCAGTCTATCTCACCTGTGTATTAATCTTTGTTTTGTTCTTTAATTGATGTTGATGTTTTTTAAATGTGTAAAAGAGATATCTGTAGTAATGATTTGTTGATATTTTTAAAACGCGTACTGAATATATGTTCCTGGTTGAAAATACGTAACAATCAGAACGGCACTATATATTCAATGGCGCATTGATACTTGAGTTCTATAACGCTGCTTGTATATAAGCCGAGAGAAGCGAGCTGACAGCAATGAGGCTACATCGCTGATAGCGATGCGCCTCAAAAACAAAATTATTTTTCTTACAAATTTCACTTTAGTTACATTTATGAAATATAGGTAATCATATACATTCAATATTGCCAAAACACACAAAAAGTAACTTCACATTTAATTGATATTTAGACAACAAAATAGTTATATGCTTATTTAGCAACAAAATAGTAAAGAAATCGGATATTCAAACTATATTTTTCCATAGAGTGGGTCATCGTACCACTTTTTAAAATACAAATATTGATAGCACATGTAAACGTTTATCTTTTTCGACTTTCGAAAAAATGGTACGAAAACCCACTCTATGGTAAAAAGTAAGTTTTCTTCTTTTAATTTTTAAGATCGGTCTTAAAATAGCTAAGTCCAGTTGTTCGCGTAATACCGATAACATTACAATACACTATTTTGTAGCTTTTAAATAAGCAAATCGGTGGTGTAGTGGTAAGCGGGGAGTCTTTGAACAAATGTAATTATGTGAAAGTGGGTGTTCGAATCATACACGTGATCGATGGGTTTTTTTTCGGGGGGAAGGGGGAGGGGATATGTTTTGTTTACATTGTAAAAATTCGAACGTTTTTTTCCTTTTTACTTAATAATAAAAAATTGCTAATAATAATTAAAATTGAAATTATTTGATATTCGTTTTCTACTACTTTTTGTTAAGTATGAAATGTAATGCTATTCTCTTTGAGACTGCAAGATTTCACATTGTAAACAGACATGGGCCGACCTTCACGATACGGTTGTTGTGTATGCAAGAAACAATTAAAAGGCAAGACAAAACGTTACATCCCTCAATCCTTGAAAGCCTTGTTAACACAACAGGGACATACACTGGACAAAAGCAGTCAAATATGCACGAAATGCAGAATACAAGCCAAATCAAAGGTACAGTGTGCGCCTAAAGGAAATTCAACAACTACCTCGCCATGTATTTCACTTCTCATTGTATCAGCAGGAAAGTCACATAACTAATGCGTGTTTTGTTGCGAAAGAAATTACATAGTAGTTGTACCAAAAGAAGCACAAATGGATGCATTCATTCACTTTCAATTGCTTGTACCAGTTGGGTGCAAATGTTGTCGCAAGCATTTACTTGGAAAACGGCTTAATATTGATCATTTACATGTTGACTTTGATAAATATAAGAAACGCAATTCTGCACTGTCATCTAAAGAAATACAAGATTTACTCGAACACGTTCGCTTAAGAGCAATGGGTTCTTGTAACACTTACAACCTAAGTTTTGATAAACTTATCAAAGATGAAGATTACAATTCTTTACTGGGAATCTCCAAACTCAATTTCGACGATCTAGTTTTACATGTAACGTCAATGAGAAATACACAAAATCGAACAGTTAGAAACGCTGTTGGTATTCTTCTTTTCAAGTTGAAGTCCGGTTTATCGAATGGGTTGCTTGCTATTCTTTGTGGATTTCGATGTAGGCGACAAGTAGCCAAAATCGTTGAAAGTGCTCGAAAAGCGATTATGAAAGATTTTGTTCCACACAACCTTGGTTTTGACCATATTACTAGACAAAATGTCATAGATAATCATACGACAGATATATCAAAACAGCTGTTTTCAGATCCCATATCAGACACTGTCATATTAGTTCTAGACGGTACGTATATACATATACACACAAAAAAGTTCAGTGTATAAATTCCAAAGACTTTCTTATTCTATGCACGAAGGACGGCCTTTGGTGAAACCATTTTTGGTGACAACAACAACCGAATACATTTTAGAAGTTTTTGGGCCTTACTTAGCAAATGGTAGAAACAATGACGCTTCTATAATAAAAAATGTAATGGAGACAAATAGATGCAATATTTTGAATTTTCTCAATGAAAACAATGTTCTGGTAATTGATAGAGGTTTTCGTGACTCCATTGATTTTCTAAATGAATGCAGGTTCAAAACACAAATGCCAGTCTTTTTACCAAAGTCCTGCACACAACATTCTACATCCGATGCAAATTCATCACGATCGGTTACTAAAATCCGATGGGTAGTGGAGGCAGCAAACGGTCGACTTCAAAAATGGCGATTTTTGGACAATGTGGTGTGTAATTCGCACATTCCTTCCATAGGTGACTATGTTAGAATCTTATGTTCTTTGATCAATAAATACAGACCACCCTTAAAATCAGATGATCTAAACGATCTTGGTAATGGTTTCCAAATGTTAATTATGGCTAAGAAAAAATGAAAATGTCTTGAAAAATCTCTGTGATACGGAACCACATTACAAATATCGTGCTAACTCTAAATCCTGGAAGAGAATCGATGCACATGATGCTGCAGTTAATTTTCCCACTCTGTCGGAAGAAGATGTTAGATAATTAACTTTTGGAACCTATCAAATTCGCCAGGCAAACTCATAATACATTAGAGAACATGTCGATGAGACTGGTCAGTACGCTATTGATGTGTCACAAATGGAATCCGACCTGATTCACTGTAGGCTTCAATATAGACACTCGAGCAGTACCCTGTACAATCTGTGGATTAAGTTCACAGATTGTGCCGTGACATCATGGTACAGAGGGTTCCACTTAATCTGATCGCGGTTAATCTGATAATTCGGTTAATATGATATAGATCCATTTGCTATATAAGCCTTTGTAATTTCTATGGATAATCTGATTGGGAAAAAATGTCATTTCGGTTAATCTGATACGATTTCTGTTGGCCGATCAAATTTCAGTTAACATATTCACACCTCTTCCACCATGTCCACTTGAGTATATCTCTCCATGTGTAAACAGCTTGGCACGTGCCTAAAACTTGCAAATAACGGTGCTTTAGGGGATTAGTCACAGCTCAATGCACACAGCTGGTCGATAGATGAAAAAAAACGACATCGATAGTTCAGCCCACCCTCTAACACCTCTATATTCCTTTGTTTAATTAGTTGACACCCCTTTTGTGTACACAGTAACTCTTTACAGGGCATTAGTTTCACTTCAACACACAAGGGTAGCTCACTTCTTCGTAGATGAAAGCTACCGACATCGATAGTTATTCCGGATGACTGCACACAGGACTGACCTTACCTGTGTACACATTTTACTGTTTTTTCATTTACCAATTGCCTGTGGTAATTTCATGCTAGGCTTGCATCATTAAGAATTATTTAAACATGTAATTTCTGAATCAAAAGTGCTTGGGAACATGTGACATCGAGGAAATTCTGATTACTCTCAATTTTACATCGGGGGTAGAAAACTTATGAATAAAATACAAATAATTTGTTATCATGCATAATTAATCATTTAAGAGCATTCTTCAATACCAGAAAAAGAATTAAAATAAATTGTCCAGGTGAAAAGAGGGAATGTTCAGACAATTAGCCCTTATTACTTCCTGTTAAAATGGCCGCCACTCTGAAACCATCGTAATGAACAGTGATGAAGGGAAACATTTTCTTTTGAGCATTTACAAACAAAATAATGGCTAAAATGCTATTTCATTGTTAATGCAAGGTAAATTATTTCATTTCAAACTATTGAGAAACAAATTATATCTTTTTGTTGATAAATTATGTATTGAAACAAGTTGTATTTTATTCTATACCAAAATTAATTACCACAAAAACGCTAAATTGGTTAAATAAATGTGATATTTGGTTAATCTGATAATTTTTCTCTGACAAATTGAGTATCAGATTAAGCGGAACCCTCTGTACTGCCAGTGCAAGAGCGGAGCAAGAACTTTGGGTTGTTGCTCTCACATTTGTAGTGTGATCTGGTACCTGGGTTGCTATCGTCATAACTGTAATGTAATTGAAACCAGGGGGTATGAAACAAGTGTTGATGATGCAGGGGAATACGTTGATGAATCTGAATGATAAAATTATTAACTGATCTTTGCTTTGTTTATATATTTAGGTTAAAATATCTTCAAAAATACTGTTAAATTGATGCGGGGATGCAGATCATTCCTTTTCAACTGCATCATTTTTATTATTTACACTGAGATAAATTATACGGTTAATAAAATATTGTTAGAAAGTAATCAACATTACCATTTAATTAAACTCTTTAAATGAGTCAGTTATTGTCATTACAAATTTGCCAGTTTTAAATTATATAAGTATATATAGATACTACAAAATTTAAATGCACTTACGTCTTCCAAATGTCGATTACTCATCTCTCGCAGTTTTGGACATTTTCATTTGGACAATACTGTCCTCCGTTTAAACGCCTAGTTAACTCGTACGTTTATAAATTCGTATAAGACGTACGAGAGGGTCTAGGGCATTTGCCTCGGCTTATACCCCCAGATTCTTTTCAATAAATCCTAATTATCTCCACTTGAAAAAGACGGTGCCTTTCATTTATAAAAACTTGAATCTGTTTTACTCAATGATGCTTTGTGTCAAGTTGAATTGAAATTGGCCCAGTGGTTCTGGAGAGAAGTCGAAAATGTAAAAAGTTTACAGACAGACGGACGGATGGATGGACAGACGGACATCAGACAAAAAGTGATCAGAAAAGCTCACTTGAGCTTACAGCTCAGGTGAGCTAAAAACTAAACATCATCCAGCATCTGAAACCTATGCCTAAGATTCAGCATTCAAGACTGTCAGGTGCATCAATATCATAAGACGCATCATCCATGCAAGTTTAGTGAAATTAGAACCAGTAATAACTTAGATATCATCATCAGAGGTCACTTGTTTCAAAAACTTTAAAGAGACTTGGACACGATTTGAGATCATTTTAATTTTTTATGTATAAAATGGTTAACTGGTGCATTTTAAATGTACAATAATACATGTAGGTCCTGTATAAATAAAATCCATTTTTCCTCCTGGATATTCTTATGTTTATAATCATTAGTCTCTTTTCTAACAGGATAATTTTATAGTCATATCACATGTTGAGTATTGCAGTTCTCAAAAAGATCCTTAACAATTGTTTATAAATGGGATAAAAAGCTACATCAAACTTTGAACCTTCTTGCGAGGCCGAAGAATTGTCCTGGAGCCAAAGTCTTAACAATTATAAAGAATCATCTGACTGATTAGTTTCTGAGTAAAAGATTTTTAAAGATTTACTCTATATATTCCTATGTAAAACTTTAATACCCCCCCCCCCCCATGTGGCCCCAACATTACCCCAGGGATTATCATTTTCACAACTTTGAATCTACACTACCTGAGGATGCTTCCACACATGTTTCAGCTTTCCTGGCTGATTAGTTTCTGAGAAGAAGATTTTCAAAGATTTACTCTATATATTCCTATGTTAAACTTCGACCCCCCATTGTGGCCCCACCCTACCCTCAGGGGTCATGATTTTCACAACTTTGTATCTACACTACGCTTGACTGATAATGACCTTCAGTAGTCTTGATCATCAAGACAGTTTAGGCTTTACAGTGAGGATAGATAAAGATAAGCGTCTGAGTGATCAACCTAAATACAAACATTCGCACAAATTTGGAAAAAAAAATGTGTTGGCATCAGGAATTGTTTAATCGCCATGTGGGCCCCTGGAATTGCATTTTCAAATCGCCCACACGAAAACTTAGTTGCAAATGGCGAGTGGGCGACTGTTAATTTCAAACCCTGTTACACAGTTCCGACGACACATCCCTTGCTACAGTGAATTGTATCAAAAAAACAGTCCCCTGCAACTTAAGACCATTGCATGACCCTGATCTAGGGGTCTGAATGAATTTCATATTTTAGGTGGGCTTCATGAATGGACATTATAACCAAAAGTTTGGGTTTTTTTCCAACATGTGTGAACAGATTTGAGTATTTGAATTTTTTTGGGCATATCTGCATGGCTCTGACAATGACCCCCTGGTGGTTGTCATTTTCACAATTTAGAATCCTCTTATCCTAGAGATACTTTAATTCAAAGTGGTAACAAATGGCCCGGAAGTTATCAACAAGAATTTAAAAATGTTAAATTGTAAACGCACAACGTACATCCATGGGCGAAGACCAATTGCAGTAGGCCATCTGAGTGACTCAGATGACCTAAAAGCAATACATATGAAACGATATGGCATTATATAGAGCATATATTAAATTAATACGGCACATATTAAGCGCCCACGATAAAAAGTGGTTTAGTCATGACTAATACTTTTAGACTTCACAGTTTACAGTGATTATGATATGAGCATTAATATAATGTAGTCTAAGATTTAATGAACTTGAGTCTCGACATTTCAAGATATAAGTCTTAGAATGGATTCTAAAGGCTACCAATTATTGGGACTAAAAAAAAGAAGAGTACGACTGCTTGATCGGTGCTTCATTTGTTGAAGTCAATTTAATCATGTCAATAAAATCACAACTCAAATTATTAATATTCTTATCATCCCTTCAAGATCAAACTTATAAACATTTGCAATGAAAGTTGTTATAGGTATATTGGTAATACAAAGTTGTTCATTCTGAGCTTATTCATTGACCTTTGTTTTGAAACTCAAATTCTTGGCTTGTGAAGTAACACAAAAATCTCAAATAATTATAACTTGGCTTTGTTTGTGTACAATAATCAACCTCATCATAACATACCTGTTAACCCTCCCGCATTGCGCGGGAGACTCCTGCAAAACGGCCTAAAAATCTAAGATCCCCCGCATCCAACCTATCTCCCGCGCGGGAGACAAATTTCTCCCACAATCAAATTTGTCTTCCCCATACCCCCCCTCCCAATTCTGAATCTTTACATGCAAATTTCAACAACCATTGTGGGTTTTTCTCTGATTTTGAGCTTAAAAAAAGCTGCTGTGTAGCTTGAATATATTAAAAGCCATCCAAGTACTGTCTACCGTGATCATGGTACGACATGTTATAGTCCAGTTTACTTTTTTCGATTACTTCCGGTTTTGACTTAAATCAGTTACGTATTTAGTTATGCATAGGCCTTATAAAAAAAATAAGTGAAAGCTTAAAACATCTTGATTTTACTCTGTAACACCAAAGAAAACAATACACAGCCAGTGGTGTCACTTAACAGGTGCACAGGTAAAGCACCCAAGCCACGTGCAGTGAGTCGTGACTAATTCTGTCTGGCCAGCACCGTCGGTAAAACTCAAAGTGAGTTTTTGGAACACTGAGTGTTTATACAAGCTACCGATAAAAGTGAAGCTCGAGGAAAAAGTGTAAAAGCATTTCACAAGAGTTTTTAAAGTTTATAGTACCGGTACTATGATTTACAGGGATGCTATAGACATTACAACAGAGATCATTTTTAAATGACACTGGAGAAATACATGTTGTTTTGTGAATTAAAAATCTTTCCTATATATAAGGCAAAAAATAATTTTAATGAATATTATTTACTGGTATTTTCTTAACTGGGTTTCACTGCATATTCAAAATACGCAAAATAAATTTTCTGTGTTTACCCTAGATGTCAGCATGCAGTGATGGTTCAATACTCAACAATAAGAAGACTTAATATAAAAGGTGGCACTATTGACTTCTTGTATTGTACCATGCAAACAAATGAATAGTTTTCTGAACACAACACAAGTTATAATTGCACACTGGTAGTCATAGAAATAATAAAATTTAAAATGATTGCAAATGCATTAATTACAATGGTAAAATAAGGTGTCTAACTGTATTTTTAATATATATTTGCATTTCACGTAATAAAAAAACGTCGTTTACGCAAAATCTCCCCCTTAGCCAAGTTGGTAAGGGGGAGATTCTCCTACATAGCAGCTTTGAAAGGTTAACAGGTATGTCATAACATATCAGCAGACATAAAAATGTATGATACACCCTTCCACATCTTGCACTCAAAAAATCACAAATAATTTTGTGATGTTCGTAATACGCGATTCGCAATGAGCTATCCATCACACATTAAAATAAAAGGACGACTGGGATGGCGACAGCCATTGCATGCTATCAATTTGTGACGTCATATGACACGTTTAGCCTAGAATCAACTTGAATATGCAAAATTCGGTCGAAAAAAGAAACCTGTTTAATCAAGCCTAACCAAAATAAATAATACTATTGCACAATATCAGTATTAGTACAGGAAATACTCCCTACCTTCCAAGGGTCACCTTGAACCTGTTTGTCGAAGCGATGAAATATGTTCAGCTTCCCCGCCATGTACATTCGGAAACCTACGGTTTTTTTTAAAAGTTCCGAAATTCCATTTACCATTACGAGCCCGATTTAATTACCCCAGTCATTAATTCAGTCGTTATCCCTATGTAGCATTTGACCAAACATTATAAAAAGTAATCTTAAAGAAATGACATTACATCTCTCTCTCTCTCTCTCTCTCTCTCTCTCTCTCTCTCTCTCTCTCTCTCATTTTTAGTCTGTCTTTTTGCTTAATGCTTAAACATTATTTTATATATTTGTTTTTGAGGAGTGAATTTTTACAGATTCTCAGTTTATGTATTTTTTATTAACCACAGGCTCCGCCCGCTCCATTTTAAAATTTTCTCTTAATGAAAAAAAATCCGTGTAAAATAATCCGCCGGTGCCTGAGTCGTGACGTTATATTTTACATTTGCTAGAACCTCAACATATCAATGCAATATACACATTCATCATCAATGAAGATCTTATATTTTCAAAAAAAAATCTGAAGAAAAAAATCTTTTTACTCTGTGTGTGTTTGTTTAATTTTGGGGGGGTGTTTTGTTTGTTTTGTTTTGTTTGTTTGTTTTTTTTTTTAAACAGCCTTTATAAAGGTAGCTTTTTCTTTCAGAAATCATTCATTCATTTATTCAATCATTGATGTCAGGCTTAAACAAATAAAATATTTTCATCAACAATTCGTCTATTTAAAGCTAGTTCTAAAGACTTTAAAATTTGCATGCTTGTTGAAAGTTGCGCTCTTTACATGTATTTGATTTTCCTCAAAAAAGAGAGAATAAAACTTGTGCAACCATTTGACCGATTAAAATGATTGAGTTCTGCAAAAAATAGCTTCACTCCTTATGTCATACAAAGTAAGATACAGGTATATAGACGAAAAATATTTCATGCTATGTACTAGTATGTATATATCCTCTCTCTCTTCTCTCTCTCTCTCTCTCTCTCTCTCTCTCTCTCTGCATGTTTGTGTTGTAAAGTCTCATCTGCATGTCTGTCTATTCATCTGTCCATCCATCTGTCATCCCCCTCTTTCTCTCACTCTTTTCTTGTCTACTTATATCTTTTACTTGCTACCCATCTCTCTCTCTCTCTCTCTCTCTCTCTCTCCTCTCTCTCTCTCTCTCTAGCTCTCTCTGCATGTTTGTGTTGTAAAGTATCATCTGCATGTCTGTCTATTCATCTGTCCATCCATCCATCATCCCCTTTTTCTCTCACTCTCTTTTCTTGTCTACTTATATCTTTTACTTGCTACCCATCTCTCTCTCTGTCTCTCTCTGAGACTCTCTCTCTCACACACATACACACACAAACGCACTGTATCTCTCTCTCTCTTAATTTTTTTCTCTGTAAGTCTGAATGTCTGACTGTCTTTATTAAATTAAATGCTGTTTCTGTTCATGTATACACTTATTCCTATCACATTTCTTTTTTCCTTCTTCTTTTCTCTGTCTTGGTATGCCTTGGTGTCTCTCTCTCTCTCTCTCTCTCTCTCTCTCTCTCTCTCTCTCTCTCTCTCTCGCTCTCTCTCTACATGTTTGTCTCTTAATGTCTCTTTATTTGTTACCTCTTTGCAACTGCATGTCCATCTATTCATCCATATATAAATGAAACTTATGTCTTTTACTTGTCATTTATATCTTCTCTCTCTCTCTTTCTCTGTATGTGCATGTATGTTTAAGAAATAAATGGCAATTTAAAAAGTTAATTGGGATATGAACTTGGTTGGTCACATGATCAAATCCTGTAAAGCTAGGAGGGCTTCTCAGAAGATTTGATCAAGTACCATCCAAATTTATATCCTGGTGAATTACTTAACATTGCTTACATTGTATATATGTTTGATAATACCAAATCATTAAAATGATGTTTTTTGTTTACAAATTTATGCAATTGTCAAATGATAAGCATGTGCAATTATCATGAAAAAGTTTACACAGAATTGATTAGTTCATATAACTAAAGGAAGCAATTTGTAAATGTAGATATTTACATTTCACATTGTGTGGAAAGCTACTAAAGATATAAGCACCATTACACAGACTGGGTACCCAAAGGTTTAAATGATGAGTTCCCCGGTCGACAGTAAATTATGCTATGGAAAGTGTCTACTGTCAACTGAGAAACAGGTTGACTGTTGACAGTAGACACTTTCCATAACAGGTTGTCAACCCTCAACCTGTCCCTCAGTAGATAGATCAATAGAATATTTGATGGAAAGTGTAAACTGTCAACCCTCAACCTGTCCCCCTGCATGTCAACATGAAATTGTTTCTCTGTGTTGTACATGTTTATTTATTACTAAACATTTCTTGTTATTTTTTCAGCCTATTGTTCTATTAAACATGTATGTATTTCCCCCTTCCCTTCTGCTTTCTGACTGCATCTGTCTGTATGCTCTATCTGTCTGTCTCTCTGTCTTTGACACTCTCACTTTTACAGTCTCTCTCTCTCTCTCTCTCCTCTCTCTCTCTCTTTCTCTCTGCATGTTTATTCCTAAATACCTCTGCATATATCTGTCTTTCTCTAACGCAGACTCTCCTTCTCTGTCTTTCTCTCTGTCTGTCTGTTTCTCTCTCTCTCTCTCTCTCTCTCTCTCTCTCTCTCTCTCTCTCTCTCTCTCTGCATGTTACTGATGCCTGTGTATAAAAGCTCCATCTGTCTTTAATCAATTTGATCTGTCTGATATGATCTGAGTATAATCCATTTCTCTCTCTGATATTTTTATTTCAAATATATGACGTTGTCTTAATGTTTTATATGATGATAAATTGAACAATTTTTATTTCTTATATTTCCAGATGGCCTGATAATCTATAATACTGCAGCTTAGCATGCACAAATATCAGGCAGGTTATATATAAAACATTTTTATTCAATATTAATGATTAATGTTAATCTTTAAGATGATCAAGGATGACGATAAAATGTACATATATTATGGTTAAAATCAAGCTAAATAAATTACAGGACTTAGTTATTATCCAGTATGATTATCTATTTGAAACTATTGCTAACAGCATTCCACTGTCTTGGTCATTTCACACAATGAAAATCTGTTTAAGTTTTTTATTAATTTTTTTTCATGTGTCTTATTTTTTCATCATCCTCTCTTGGGCCCCCATTCTTTACTTTTTCTCTGTCCCTGGCTCGATAATTGCCACATGTGTGTTTCAGCAGAGTATCATATTTCTAGTCTGACTCAGTTTTAGCACAACATTCCAATGTGATTAAATTCATGAACTAGGCTAGTTTCACCAGACACAAGAAATGAGTTTATGCCCCCCCCCCCCCCTCCCAAGAAAAAAAAACAAATTTAATGTTAATACAGCAATAAAAATATAGTTCTACTGACAATAGAATGCAAGTTCAAAGAAAACATTCATTGATCCTATTGAATATATGATAAAAGATGGAAAGAGATTTACTTTGGCTTTAAATTATTAAAATGTACTTTTTGTTAAGTTAATTTTGTTAATTTATATATTTTGATAAAAAAAAAAATTAAAATAATTTAAAGCATTTAATCATACATGTAATTGCATGCTTTAAAGTTTACTAAATTAATACAATTTATTTCTCACACAACATTAGAAACTACCCATGGATCACAGTTCTTTCTGAGTAATCAAATCATAATATTTCCTTATTAAACACCCGAATAAAAAAATTATGCGATTCACACTGAATTAGCAATTTAGGTTAAAGATGTTATCTCATATTTCACCCAGAACAAGCAACATAACTGATGAAACATAAGTTTATATGTACATGTACATGGGAAGAATAAATGGGTCAAAATATACACTAATTATTAATTATCAGTAAACCTGTTGATCTCACTATCTTTTTATTAATTCTTTTAGGTCAATGTTATGCATGTGCTCTCTCTCTCTCTCTCTCTCTCTCTCTCTCTCTCTGGAATGAAAATGATAAAATAACAGACAATTACAATTTTATGATTTCTAGTAAAGATCTAAATTGTTTTTCAACCTACATTATTTGTTTGCAGGCATAAATTGTTTATGTGTCTATAATATGATGCATTTTAAATATGAAATTATATATAATAACACATATACCAATGACAGTGAAAAAATTTGCAATTTTACAGCAAAATTCATCAATTTAAATAGTTGACTCTGCTGGCATGAGGAAAACAAACTCCAATGTATTACAGAGATCTATTGAACTAAAATTCAAGCAGCAAGGACAACTTCTAGCTATAGTAGATGCAATTACCTGTTGCAAAACTTGGCAATTTGTTGACATCTTTAAATGTGCATCTTTTAATATGACCTGAAATAAAAATAGCTTTGACCTAAACCTATATGAAGTGCATGTGCCAGCTGCAGCATGCATGGTTAGATTGACTGTTTATGGTGTTATAGTACTGCCTATTTTTGATCATAAAAATATACATGTATTTGCATTCACAGTATTTATCATCCACCAGACACTGCAATTATATTAATGATAATATACATGCATCACTGAATTAAACCTTTAAGACATACAGGTTACTGTGACAACTACTTTATAATGAGTACAGTGGGCTCTTAATTCCAACAATTAAGCTCTCAAAGAAATCATCGTTCATATCTAACAAATTAATAACTGTCTATAAATACATGTTCGTTCAATAGTTTAACCATTTTTGTAATATCCATTTCTATGCACTTTCCATTCTAAACTGCTACACAGTTGTAAATTGTTATACATGTACTTGGTAAGAACCTCATTAGTTGCTAGAACTTGTGTTTGAACTATTTATATATTATGTTTATGCAATAATTTCAAATATGTTCAAACCAAATTAATATATGTAGTCCCATTATGATGCTGATTTTTCTGTTATGAAGTCTGATTGCAACTAATACCGCCTTATTCAGGTTTTGTTCTGTAACAGTGTAATTATAAAATTTCTATACAATGTCAGTATTGTTGGTCATTGTTTTAGACATAATTATAAGGAATTAATTTTACATAATATAAACCTGATCACAATTCATAATGTCGCTAGACATTAAACAGATATAAATAGACTTTATATTGTGTTCCTTTAATTCTTTATTATTAAACTGTATCACTTGGTGTACATGCCTGAGTCATCTCTTTTTTTATAATTCCTGTACATATGTACTAACAATTAAATTTTGCTTGCATGATATCTATTTTGAACTGATTTTATGGTAATATAATAACAGTGGGTATGATATTCTAACACAATGAGTTCATGGATACACATGTACACCAAAGTTGAAAGTCTTGACATCTAAGAAAATCAACATCATGTATTGCTCAGGTCCAGTTCCCTTGTTACTTGAAAACCAGCCTTTATTCCCACCCAAATTCAGATATCTAATTCCATTGATCAATATGGCTGGGTGTCTCTCAATATGACAGTTTTAACAAATACATTATATGCTAATATTTCAAACTTTTACTTACTGTGTAATGAATCATGCATGTCCAATCAAATTTGTATGGGATGTACCCCTGGATCTAAAATCAAGGGTGTATAGAATTGATTCTGGGATTAAGGGTCACTAAATTAATCCCACTTCACTTTTAATTAGATCGACTTGGATAATAATCTGAATTTCTATATATTAACTGAATGGAATTTAAAATCTCATAAGTCTTCATGCAGATCATTATGTAAACATCTCATTTTGCATTTAATTCTTTTCTCTCATATACTGTAATGTCATGCAGTGACTTCACAAAATTTAACCTTTAATGTCTTTAGCAAGATCTTTAATGAAACTCCAATCTATTCAATGCTGTTTAATCAAATTGGGTAACTTCATTTGGGTTATAAGTAGGACTGAACTCCACTAATCATACAAATGCATGTGCTGGTAAATGAAAACTGTTTATCATTTGAATCTGAGATTCTCTCTCCTCTCTCTCTCTCTCTCTCTCTCTCTCTCTCTCTCTCTCTCTCTCTCTCTAACACATGTTAGGGTTTTTTCCCATCAATTAAAAATAAATGAGAATACCTATAAGATTAATATTCATATAAACATTCCAAGTTAAAAATTATACATGCAGGCTAATATTTAAAAGTGCAATACATTGTAGATGTATACAAGGGGCACCTAAAGGGAATTGTTTTGAATTTTAAGCTTTGTCACAGCCTTGGATTCCATTGACTTCATCATAATGTGATTGTGCATGTTTGTTTTATTCTATTGAATTGAGAAACTGTTATCTTTAATTGATAAGATTGAAAATCCAAAGAAAAATCAGATAATAATTAATTAGATATGCAAAATCTATATGTAAATGCAGAGTTTCAATGATGTTCTGTGTACTGTGAGAACATTGGTAATTAAAATTTAGATTTAAAAATGATGTTATCCCTATACATTAAGAAAAGGCTATACATGTATATGACTGTACCCATCTTTTAGTCTTCACAACAGCAACCACATGTGCATTTCAAGAGTTATTTTTACCCACCTTAAGGATTGTTTTGTTGTTGTTGTTCTTAAGCATCAGGATTTATGCAACCCATGGTTGTGTTCATTTATTGTATGTTTATATCAAATTTGAACACTATCATATATCTTTATAATTAGATACAATATAGTTGTTCCCATCGTAGATCCTTCATCAGAATGGTAGATGGTAGTCGTCTAGGTTATATCAATTTACCTTTGGGGGGGGGGGGTGTCATACTTTTCTGTTGTTGAACAAAAAGGGCTGTAGGACTATTGATCCCTCACTTGAGTAATAGATTTCTTTAGTGTACATACAAATGCAGCTGCAAATTTATCAACAAAATTTATCAATATGGGTATAATATACAGGAAAATCTCAATATAAACTCTTATAATCAGGATAGAAAAATTAAAGAGTTGTGATCAAATGAATCGACATTATGCTATGAATACCGGTAAGTTGACTGTGACTCTTGTTACCAAATAAGATTAAATGGAAATTTTCACTTATTATAGAAATGTTTGCTTTCTCGGGCAAAAAAAGTAAATATACATGTAACTTCCTTTTTTGATAGTACAAGACATCTGAGCCCTTCTTTGCTATGTTATAGGGGTGTATTCGTTTTCCTACCTCCAGAACATAGTTCAGGATATCTTCAGTGTATGTCTTGCTATTTTAAAACTAGATGATAGGAGAGACATAATAACAAAATATTTAGTGTCTCTGATGATAGAGATTTACAGGAGATCTCCGAACCCCAAACGAGCAAATTAGGATTAATGTTGGCAGCTCTCCATCCACTTAATCAAATACACTCATTGTCCTCCAGTATATTTCAAACTTGCACAAACTTGCACACGAGTTCTTGGCGAGCTACATGCCGATGGGGCCACTTCGACCTTCGCACTTTCGCCTTAGGTCGAGATGCGAGAGTGCAAGTTGCGAAGGCGAAAGTGCGAAGGTGCGACGGCGAAGGAGCAAAGCGCGAAGATGCGACGGCGAAGCGCG
>CM027466.1:15542648-15602648 GCA_015776775.1 Magallana hongkongensis
TAAACTATGTCGGGCCAATACACGATATATTTTAATAAACCTAATTACATGTATTATATTAATACGTCTTTTATATAAAAGGATATAGACGTATGTAGTATTACAAGAACAATTTTGATTATTTTGTATTTATCTCTCAGATTTAAGAATGTGCATGGGCTAATCATCTTTTAGGAGAATTTAAAAAAAAAAATAATCAAACTGAGATAAGTCATGGTACTATTCTCATCTCATTGTGTTTTAAAACAAGCTTGGTTAGATTTGTTCAGATCTTGCGGAGTATATTTCAAATATTCTAAGCACCCACATTTTCAGTCAGTTAATTTTTTTTTTACAACTTTTTCATGTTGACAAACAATGAGCAAGTTTTCTTACCACATATCCACACGCGACGTTTTCGTTTAGTCCAACACAGAATGAAAACCGACAAAAATATAATCCGTTAACCTAAAGTACAGCTCTCTTGTATTCACTTTCTTCACTGACACATCTTTATTACAAGCCGTAATCGTGTACAGATCGGTAAAACCATACTTAGCCGAACATATCGATCGCCATTTCTTTCTCCTTCTCGTTCACATTATTGGGTCAAGCATGCGTAGAAGCTTAAAATTATATACAAAAACAACACAGCTGAAAATGAGCACTAAAATTTCTGTCGACGGCGATATCTTTTGAAAACTAGATACATATGCATAGCGCAGTACCTCAAAAAAATAAGTCATAATAATAGCCAGTTGCTCTGAGCTTTTTGTTGACATATGTATCAAAGTTTAGAAAGAAATCTTCAAAAAACCGACGTTTGCTCCTAAATGACATCTCAGACGGAATCGCTCGGCCGGAGATATATACTCCCTGAATGGGTACCCTCAAAAACTTTACTGGCTTTAAGTTATTATGTATCAAATATTTATTTCAAAACTGAAATTTAACGTCTGAAAGAACTCTCCTTATCATGATTAGAGTTTACCTGGTGTCAGTTCGCGATTCGCCGAGTTAGAGCGATTTAAAAAACCCGATCGGACATAGGTGCAAACCGTTTTTTCGCCCCAAGTCCCGTTGGCACCTAAATGACACGTCAGACGGTTTCGTTTGCAGCTATGTGATAACATTCGGTTATATATATATATATATATATATATATATATATATATATATATATATATATATATATATACAGGTGTGTAAAGATACAGGGTGGATCTAAGTGTGTGTGGTTTGTATTTAAAATGTGTGTCAGTTTTGGTTGGTTTTATTTTAAAATCTATATACATAATATATATACTTAAATAATATGATATCCATAATATTCATACTATTACAATCTCCCCAGGTTATGTAATGACGTCCGCGTCATTCAACGGAGAAATACGGCATAAACGGCATAAAAAACAGAATATATACATGTTTTAAAATTGACTTACTGCAATGATGAAACAATGTTTAACATGACCATCTGGTATACGCTAGAGTTCACATGATCAAAATGTCCATCCTTCATAATCTCTCTTAGAAATGTTGCTCGCTGTAACCAGTCTGGCTTACCTTGTGCCATCATCACATAGTCTTTGGTCCAGTCGGACGCTTTTCTCTCTCTTCCTGACCTCCTTGGAGCGGGAACTGGTCTCTCTATATGTAGTTGTGGTTCATCATCTGCAGTGGAATGATTCTCATCTGCGATGAAAGTCTTTTCAATTGCTGTGGGAATCTCATCATCTGCTGTAGAAATCTCATTATCTGCTGTGGAAGTCTCATCGTCTACTCTGGAAGGTTCTTCATCTTCTTCCTCCGGCTGATCCTCAGGCACATCCTGGTGAAGATCGTCCTCTTCTAAATCAGCATCTGAAGCTTTTCTAGTCAAAGCATGGTCGTCATCATGTTGACTAGAGGAATTCTGTGGGGAATTTTTTCTCATTACAGAGTAACCTGCAAAAGAAAATTCACTATCTTCATCTGAAATATCATCTTGTCCTTTCTTTGCTCCATCCCTTTTCTC
The DNA here is from genome assembly GCA_015776775.1 of Magallana hongkongensis. NCBI lineage: Eukaryota > Metazoa > Mollusca > Bivalvia > Ostreida > Ostreidae > Magallana > Magallana hongkongensis. Next base: position 15,544,645 of record CM027466.1, read on the forward strand.
GGCGTCGGCTTTGGAGGTGTCGATCTGGCTATTGGAAACTTAGTTCCAATAGGTAACAATAGATTCCTATGTAGAACCTTGCAACGACCTTCTCCATCCTCTCGCCTTACTTTGAATACAGGGATGTCCTCGTTTGGTTGGGAAATAATGATATATGGGCTGTCTTCCCACTTGTCCGCTATCTTGTGTTTCCCGTCATATGACATAAATCTAACAAGGACCCTGTCACCAATTCCTAATGTAGCTGCTCTGGCTCTTATGTCAAAATAATTGGGCTTCTGTCTGTTCTGTGAAGCTTTGGTAGCTGTCGTTGCTTGCCTGTATGCTTCCCGCAAGCGCAGCTTCATCTTCTCTATTTACTTGGTTGTACACTTCTCTTCAACATACGGTCTAGACAGTCCAAAGATCACAAGTTACGGGTAACTTTGGCTCTCTCCCGAACATGAGAAAAAATGGTAAGAATCCTGTAGTGTCATTGACCATAGAGTTGTATGCATGGACTAAAGTGTTGATATGACTTTTCCAATTTGGTTTCTAAGAATTGTCTAAAGTACCTAACATAGAAAGTAAAGTTCTAATAAATCTCTCTGTGATGCCATTACCCATTGGGTGGTATGGAGTGGTTCTGGATTTGTAGATGCCTAAAATAGAACATAATTCTTTAATAATATTGCTGCAAAAATTGGTGCCCTGGCCGAATGAAGTTTTTCTGGAATGTCATAAAATGAAATGAAATTATTAAATATAGCTTCAGCTGTTACCCTGGCTGTCTGGTTTCTTGTAAGGAATACCAGGGCAGTGTAAAGAACCTATGGGGCTATTATTTCCTGGTCTCAAATTTGGGCTCTAGAGGTACACCAAGTGGTTCCCAAGGCCTCGGGCTCATTTCAGGGTTTTTTAAATCTGATTTGAGTTTGATCACGATAACTTATGTTTCGTTTCAATACAATTAATAAAACATTTTCTCTGCTTTACTTCATTAAAAAAGTCAAAAACTTAAATATGCATTTTTTTGTTTGACCTTGACTTTTGACCTTATGTCATATTGACTGGTAAAGGTCAACATTTCAATTTAAAGTGGTTTGTTGGCCCTACGAAGTAAGGCTCAAAGTTGTAGGTGTTTTCAATAAACCTAAGAAACTTTCAGGGGCAATGACTGCTAGAAGGGGGCCTCGGGCTCTTTCGGTATGAATAAATTGAAGAACCCTCTAAGTTTACTGAAGACATTGGTAAAGATTTAAAGTCTCTATCCCCAACGGTTTATGAGAAGTAGCGATAACAAGCTTTTCGTACTATAGGAGCAATAACTCTATAATTGTTTCATAATAGGGGCTAAAGGGTTATATTTTAAAATGTCTCAAGAAGTCCTACTACATCCATGAAAAAGTTTTTTTCTACCACACTAAACAAAAGAGATCTAATAAATCATTAATTAACGGATTTCCAAATGGCCTTGACCTTTCACCTCTATGTTTTTGGTCGGCCAAGGTAGACGCTTTTATCCCAAGTGGTTCAAAGTATATATGACAATAATAAAAGAAGTTGGAAGTGATTTCATAGAAACTTAAATACTTTCAGGGGCAATAACTACTAGAATGGGGGCCTCGAATCCTTTCGGTATGAATAGATTGAAAAAAGAACCCTCTTAGTGTAATGAAGGCATTGGTAAAAGTTCCAGGTCTATATCTCTTATGGTTTCAGAGAAGTAGCAATAACAAGCTTTTTTTACACAAGGGAAATAACTTTGTAAGTTGTTGGTAACAAGCAAATGGTTATTTGGTACCTTTAATGCTCAATAACATAAAGACAAATTTATTTCAATATCTCTTGAAACAAAAAAGCTGTCCCTGGAAAAAAAAGAGAAGAAAAAAAAACCACGTAGACTAATTGTTTTCGAACAATTAGAAGTCTTTCCACCTCCTTGTGTTTTATGTTTGAAATACGATTGCTTAACTAGAATAAAGTATCTTTTCTTGCGTTACTTTATACAAAGTGTCAAAAAATTAGGTTTGCAATTTCTTATTGCTTGACCTTGACCTTTACTTCATTTTGATCTGACAAGGTAGACGCTTCAATACCAAGTGATCCGATGTATCTATGATTATTGATTCAAAAGTTGTTTGTATTTTTATTGAATATTTATTCATATAACAAATTAACTTACAATTTATAATTATATGACAAAAGTCAAGCTTATTATTTAATATCCAATTATCCCTTGTCTAGTATACAAAAAATATCAATAATATATCACTCTGTAAACTATCAATACTATATTCTATAGATTATTTTATAACACCACTTCTTGACTTTGTATTTTGGAGAGGGTTTATATAGGCTTTGTCAGTTGCCTAATCCATCTGATTACTCAATAAAATATGTTTAAATTATAAATTATAAAATTGCTTTCCTTTTTCATTGTCTTGCCTATCAGCGCAGAGACTGGCGTTCGGAAGCTTTTATTCCACACAGTCTCCTAAAGCGTATAAATAATGTAAATTAGTCCAAAACTAGCGCACATTCTTGTGCGCAATTAATACACAACTTTTTCAATGGGCGGCACTGTAGCTACCAGGTCGTATATCCGAATTTTTCAGACCAGGAGCTACAGTCCTGCAGCGATTCATTCAAAAAAAAAATTAAGGAAAGTCATAAAGAACAATGCTAAAATTTTGTGAATGTTTTATATTGTTTTTTTTTTATTTCCTATAATAGTGCAAAAAGTTTCTTGAAAAAATATATACTGAAATTGACAAGTAGAGTCATGGTATTTTATTATGCAAAGGATTCAAAACAACTATATTCATAACATATATTCATTGCATCAGAAGTACATTCGTCAAGAATCATTCCATTACATAATATCTGCTGATCAAGATTTTGCTTAATATTCAATTTGTGAATTGAAATACACAATCATGCATATATGTATAAATGAGGGACATGAAAAACCAACTAGTTAAATAAATACTGATACAATAGATGGCGTGTCTAACGTGTACTACACGTGTCTTAAATTCTGCAAATCAACAGTTCATATGATGAGCGTAATACGAAATTATTTAAAGGGACATAAATACGATTTTGGATCAAAATTAAATTTTTGATTTTTATGTATAAAATGGTTTATTTGTGCATTTTGAATGATTCACCAAAATTTGAAAGTTAGAAGTCTAGCTACTTTCAAGATACAGAGGTCAGCTCAAATTGTGTCCAGGTCCGTTTAAAATCATAAAGACACTTTTAGAAATCTGTTTCATACATGTTTTTATTTTAGAAAGACGAAGCTTTTGATTCAATGGGCAAATACAATATTGCATATAAACAAACAATTGTAGCTGTTTAATTCATAGGCTTTGTTCCAATGCGCGGATCTGAAAAGGGAAATGTCACCCCCCTTTGAAAATTCAAACTCAGGACAAAATAAGTCTTAGATACACCTTTTGTAAGCAAAGTTCTGAATCTGCACATGAATGCACATATATAAAGATGTCTGTGACAATTTGGCAAAATAAATGTTTTCAATATAAAGAATTCAATTGGCATTTTACATGGATATACCTGTAATGTACGATATGAAATTTTACGTTTAATAAATTAAACAACCCTCCCCTACATCAAAGTTCTCACACACATGTAATTCTGAATTTAGCATGCTTCCTTTGTCTTATCAAAACTTGTTAACTATGGGGATCAGTTAAAATTTATAATTAATAGTTCCCCTTAACATGACACACATTTATTTGATTTGATACAGCTTTGAATTAAAGCCGAAAATGCACAACTTCATATACTGAAAAAAAAACGATCTATATAAGACTGCAGAAGATTAAGTGGCAAGATTAAGAATATACAGCTAACGTCTGTTTCAGTCAAAACATTTGAAATTGGCGGGTACAAATTCTGAGAAAACATTGAATTAAAACTGTATTTATAAGAAGTGTATTTTCAATCCCCCTCAGCAGTAGTGGTTTATCAGTTAAAGCGATCGAAAAACATTTTATTAAGTATCAGCAAAGCAATTTTAAAAGCTTTTTTATTTCATCATAATTTTGAATTACATTGTATATAATCAGCAAATATGGAAAGATCCTAATTCGACAGAGATTTTACGATAGGCAAGGCATTGTCCGATGACTCGTCACAAGTCTGAAATGAAGTGGGGTCATTGTTGAAACGGGGTTTATTCCCATGCGAGAATAACTCAGATTCTGATTAAATAAATTTAAATTATACCCAGATAAATATTTTCTTTTTTTCGCTTAGTTAATGTATACAAATGCGCGTTCATTCTTTATCTAGCTATACACTTACAACGAAATAAATCACTAACGACATATCGACATTGTTGAAGATTTATTAGGAACGTAAATACATGTATTTAAGAAAATTCCGATACTGATATTATAAAATTATGATATTACATTATACAATGTTGTACATGTATTTAACTTATCTCAACTTTAACTATAATAAATATATTGTAGTATGATCATATATGAAATTTAAATAAATTATTCTTAAAGAACAACTTTGAAGAGAATTAATTGGTTTAGATAGAAGACTGAAAGTTTTAAGAAAATTCACTAACACAAAAAAGTATATCGGAATTAATAATATTTTGACTATAATAGATGAAATTGAAGTAAGCTGTATAATTTCCGGTCTTGCTAGTTAATCTTCCGCGGATTAGTTTATTTGAAGGAGAGGGTCAATTTCTTTTCTTTTCAATCAAGTTAAGAAAGAAAACAGAATCTCTTTATAAAAGTAAGAACTTCTAAAGTTTCTCCAAAAGAAAAAATTAAACCAGACACTTTTCCTTCTAGTAACCTTGGTTCAAAATCATAATACACCCTAATGTCATAAGTAATCGTTGTGTGAAGTAAGAATTTGCAATGTTCCTCTGTAAAAAAGATACAGACCAGACTCGATTGCACAGACAGATAGACAAGCCGATTCCTATATACCTCCAAAACTTCAATTGGGGGAAGAGCAGTATAAAAATGAGCTATTCACTTTGCTACCTCTATGAAAGAGGAGTTTTGGTTCACGTTTTAAATACGCTACATATCTATTCTTTACAATTTCTACTGTCATCAATGGGTGAGCTATTTCATGATTTTTATATTTTTGAGACAATCTGTAGGCACACATTTTCCCTATACCTTTTGAGAATTCACTACAATCATTAAAACTATATTCAAAGTAAAAGTCCCTATGGGTGCTATCTGTAGGTCTCAAAAGCTGGAGGAATACATCAATCTTACACAATTGAAGTACTGGTAAGAAAATTACTGTTTTCTCAGCTGCACATTTGAATAAAACTGTTGTAAGCAATTCATGAGCAAGAGTTGCAATTTTGTTCTCAACACGAAATAAACCTGATGTTTTGGATAACTGCATTAGATTATGTTTAGTAATATCTACACTGATAAAAGCGACCCAATTCTCTGGCTCTTTTTCAATGTTGTGCTGTTGAACACACATCAGATAAACGAGGCATTCATAAGTTCCAGAAGAATCGTGTTCCATTTTTTTTATGTACTGCACCATCGTCTGAACAGGGTTGACAGAGAAGGATTCGTCTGAGAACAGCTCGTGCTGATTACAATACATCAGACTTAGGAAAGGACCTCCTATGTGACCTTGGTTCTTTGATAGTTTATCTAGCACTGATTGAAATCCAACTGCTTTAAACCAACAGTCGGAATCCATTTTACTGCAATGTCCCTGTTTTAGTTGTTCTTTGAAAATCAATAATGACTCTGCTTCTGAAAGTTTATCCATATCTACCGTAATGTTTTTTTTATTAATAAAGTTAAGTTTTAAACTTTTGTTGACTTCATCATAAACATGTGTGTGAATTCCAATAACAACTTTGATATTGTCACTAGCTCCTTCAATTGCACAAAGAGTCTTTTCGGTTTTTTCAACATCAGTCTGTGAAAATACACAGCTTCCAAATTGTCCAAAGAGATTATCACAAAGTAGGACTGTTGGTCTTTTGGTGCAGATTTCCTCTTGCAAAATTTCAGATTCCACCCACTCTGTCTCCCAGTCTGTTTCTTGGAAGTGGTTTTGGATTGCTTTTAAAGCATGGGTTTTGCCACATCCAATCACACCTTTTAGAATCACAACATTTCTTGATTGAAGAAGTCTTAATGATGTGGTTACGTTTTCCGTGATAACAATACCTCTCTCCACAGTACAATCTGGATTTAGCTTTATACCTTAAGAACAAAAAGTATAAAAGTGTGAAACATAGGCCATGTATATATATATATATATATATATATATATATATATATATATATATATATATATATATATATATATATATATCCAAATCACAAAAGTATTTTATATATATATATATATATATATATATATATATATATATATATATATATATATATATATATATATATGTGTGTGTGTGTGTGTGTGTGTGTGTGTGTGTGTGTGTGTGTGTGTGTGTGTGTGTTAAGATAACAGTTAAAACATTAATTTACACAAATTCCTAGAGATATGTTGATTCATTTTGCAAAATCATTTATCCCTTAAAACAAATGACAATAAATTTGCAATAACAAATGTTATTAATTCACAATTTATATCTATACATGTTTCTCTAAAGACTATCGTGTGCCTTATAAATTATAAAATGCTGTGTTTTAATTTAAAGCTCACTTAAGCTTTCACTCAGCTGAGCTAAAAATTAAACAAGAGGCCCACGGGCCAAATCACTCACCTGAGCAACAAAATGCATGATAAAATCAGCTTCATGGAGTCATGATACAAAATATCTGGACAATGTGGTAAATGTATGATACATGTAGATCCTATACGAAAAACTCTGTTTCCCCCTGGATATTCTTATATTTATAATCAAGTCCCTTTTCTAACAGGATGATTTTATAGTCATATCACATTTAGCATCGCATTTCTCAAAAAGACCCTTTATAATTGTTAATATACAGGGTATAAACCTACATCAAACTCGAAACCTCTTGTGAGGCCCAAAATTTTCCAGTGGCCAAAGTTTAAAAAATTCTAAAGAATCAGCAAAATATAACAAGCGCCAATTGGCCTAAACGGTCATCTGAGTAGCATACTGTGGAATCATTGGATTTCGTGGTGGCTCAATTTTCGTGGAATTCATGGGTTCCTCTCATCAACGAATTAACATCCTCCATGAATTAATAAATTATGATAATTAAGTCATATTTCTTTTGTAGGTTTAAGAGAATGCACGAAATTACGTCCCCACGAACTTGTAAAATTTAAGCAATCCACAAAAATTGGCCCCCACGAAATTTAATTATTTCACAGTATAAACCATACGCAAACTTGTCGAGGAGTCTCACATATCCATTTAATTAATTAGGTTTCATTCTGGAGCATAAAAATTATAAATTTGTTATGACGACCACCTCTCTCCTGAAATCTTTCAAAAAGAACTGGGAAAATTTTGGCGAAAAACTTAAAGATATGGTCTACAAAATCATGAATTCAGTTTTTCGTTCAAGTGTGTGGGTGTAAAGAAGATAATTTTTTAACATTATATGCATTAACACCTATACATCCATTTTCGCCCTGCCCTAGAGTCAAAATCTATACTCCAGGCGACATGAAAATTAAAATTTCACTAGAGGACTTCCTGCTCAACAAAATCATAAGTCAGTTTTTTTTTTTATAGAAATGTGTGAGAATAGAGAACATTTTTAAACAATATATGCATTAACACTGTATTGCCATATTGCCCATCCCTCTCATGTCCTAAACCCCTGGCCCAGGGGCCATATATTTCACAATTTAGGTAGAGAAGTTAGTGGACATCAGAACCATGTATTCAAAATACATTTGTATATATGGGAGTAGAGAAGGTTTTCAAAGATTAAATACATTTTTACTATATGGCCATATTGGTCCCACCCTAGAGCCTGAACCCCTGACCCAGGGGTCATGAATTTCACAATTTTAGTAGATGGCCTCATGGACATCATAATCATGCATTTAGTTTTTAACAAATACATATGGTAGTAGAGAAGAAGATTTTCTAAGATTTAATACATTTTTACTTAATGGCCATATTGGCCCCACCCAGAGCATGAACCCCTGACCCAGGGGCCACGAATTTCACAATTTTGGTAGAGGGCTTCATGGACATCATGACTATGCAACCAGTTTTTTTCCTCATATCTGTGGGAGTAGAAAAGATTTTTGAAAATTTTGCTTGTTTTTTTGCATATAAGGCCCCAAATGTGGCGCCCGGGGGGGGGGGGGTAGAGCCATGATTTTCACAATTTCGATTCCTCTTACCATAGAGATGCCTCACATCAAAAATAGTAACAATCAACCTTGCAGTTTTTAAGAAAGAATTAAAAATGTAATTTGTGAATGCACGACGCACGACGCTCGACGATGGACGAAAACGGGTAGCAATAGGTCAACTGAGTTTACTCAGGTGACCTAAAAAAGCTTACATATAGGTAAAAGCATAGATAATAACATTTCAGTTTTTGTGAATAATTAAAATGTTTTCCTTTGTACAATTGAATCCCGAATGTGGTCCCACACTACTCCTAAAGATTTTGATTTGAACAAATTTGAATCTACACTATATGAAGTTGCTTTCACTAAAGTTACAGCTTTTCCAGGCAAATTTTATTTAGAAAAAAGATTTAAAGATATTTTTCTATATATTCCTATGTAAAAATGTGTCTTCCCCCCCCCCCCCCCCCCAATGACTTCCCCAACCCCCTCCCCGGGAATCATTATTTGAATAAAATTGAAATCTCGCTACATAACGATGCTTCCAAACAAGTTTCAGCTTTCCTGGCCTAGTGGTTTTAAAAAGATGTTTTAAGATTAACTCTATATATTCATATGTAAAAAGTCTACCCCCATTGTGGCCCCACTGAACCCCCGAGGGTCATGATTTTCACAACGTTGAATTTTCCTTACCTGAGAATGCTTGTATACAAGTTTCAGCTTTCCTGGCATAATAGTTTCTGGGAGGATTTTTTAAAAGATTAACTCTATATATTCCGATGAAGAAATTTGCCCCCCCCCCATGGTGGCCCCACCCTACCCACAAGGGTCATGATTTTCACAACTGTGAATCTACACTACTTGAGGATGCTTCTAATAAAGTTTCCGCTTTCCTGGTATTATGGTTCTTAAGAAGAAGATTTTTGAAAATTTCTCAAAAATTTTCAATAATTCCTAATTATTCTCATTTGCAAAATGGCGTGGTCCTTAATTTTTACAACTTTGAATTCCCTTAGGCTAAGGATGCTTTGTGCAAAGTTTGCTTGAAATTAGCCCAGTGGTTTTTGAGAAGATGGTAAAAATATGAAAAGTTTACAGACAGACAGACGGACGACATACACTATGTGAACAGAATAGCTCACTTGAGCTTTCAGCCCAGGTGAGCTAAAAAAAAATGTTGATCCAAAATCATGTCTTAGACCTTATAAGACATATACCAGTTATGTGAGTCATAGTGTTAGCTTGCTTTGTATTCATGTCTCTTCAATCAAAATACATTCTGTTGACATTCTTTTCATCAGACATGTACAAGAAACCATTCACAAAAAATATCTAGCATGACAAAGGAAACCAATTGTACTGGTAATCTAAATGTATGTCAAATAAAACAACATTTAAATCTGACAAATTTAAAAGTTAAGCCCAAAGTTTAGTTATTTAAATGCTATGAAAAAATATCCTTACTGTTTATTTTTTCCTTCATCAATTCAGAGCCTTCTGTATTCTCTTCATCTTTACTTGAAGATTTCATAATACCATTATCCCCCTGAACTGCTACAGTTCCATACCTCTGTTTCATCCGTTTATACACATCTTCAAGATGTTTAAACTGCGAGTCATTATCGCAATACTTGTTCCACAAAAATCTTATTCTTTCAATGTCTGCACCAACATGCGTTTCATCATCCGGAGGTCCATAATCCCATCCTCTGCTTGGAGGCGTTATATCTCCACAGAAATTCCGTAGCAATGCAAATACCAAGGATGTATCTAATATACTATAGTCATTGATATCTTTTAGACTCTGAAGATCTTTTATTAGTTGTTCGGAGAAATGTTCATTGACAGATTTTGAATGAATAACAACTTTCTCTTTCAGATCATTGACACCAAGTTCGTGTTTCAGTATGTGAACTAGATACTTCAGAAGCTCTTTAAGTTCTTCTATTTTCTTTTCGGGTGGTTCAACATTTGTGTCTGTAAAATAAAACAAACACAATAAATAGAAATATACGTATCAATGAACTTGTTGACACTCTTCATTTCATATGTTTGTCATAATGCCAGAAAGCTGCATTTATCATGGTTGTGGTTTTAGTTGATTTTTGTTCTCTTTTAAATGTTTGCAATGCTTCAGTAAAGCATTTCTCATAGTCAAGTAAATTTTGAGTGTCAGTCATCGAGTTATAAGCTTCTAGATACAGTGTTTAAAATTCATTGGTACGAAAACAAAGCTAAGCTGGGTCATTTTTTGTTTTACAATTTAAATTCTGAAAGGAAAATTCCCGGTTTAGATGCAAAATTATTGTGACAAATGCTAGCAACTTTTTATTTATGTTCGAAGCAAATTAGCAGATAGAACAGTCAGCTTGAAATGAACTTTTACGTGTATATTGAACAAATGTAAACAAAACCATTGCATAAGCCTTGAATACATAACAAAGAATTGAAAGCTCTGCATCTTGCTTAAAACTCTACGACTGACAGTTAAATTATGGATGATCATTAGAAATGCATTACTGAAGCATTGTAAATAATAAACAACAATAATAGAGAAAACAAGAGGCCCATAAGTCACATCGCTCACCTGAGGAACAATAGGTATGATAAAATCAGCTTAATGGAGTCATAATACAAACAATCTGGACAATGTACAATAATACATGTATAAATAAAATCTATTTTCCCCCCTGGATATTCTTATGTTTATAATCATTAGTCCCTTTTCTAACAGGATGATTTTATAGTAATATCACATGTTGAGTATTGCAGTTCTCAAAAAGATCCTTAACAATTGTTTATATGTGAGATATAAAGCTACATCAAACTCTGAACCTTCTTGTGAAGCCGAAGAATTGTCCTGGAGCCTAAGTCTTAACAATTATAAAGAATCATCTGGCTGATTAATTTTTGAGAAGAAGATTTTTAAAGATTTACTCTATATATTCCTATGTAAAACTTTAACACCGCCCATGTGGCCCCACCCTACCCCCAAGGATCATAATTTTCACAACTTTGAATCTACATTACCTGAGGATACTTCCACACAAGTTTCAGATTTCCTGGCTGATTAGTTTCTGAGAAGAAGATTTTTAAAGATTTACTCTATATATTCCTATGTAAAACTTTCACCCTACATTGTGGTCCAATCCTACCCCCGGGGGTGATTTTCACAACCTTGAATCTACACTACCAGAGGATGCATTCACACAAGTTTCAGCTTTCCTCGCTACTTTGAATTTGAGAAGAAGATTTTAAAGATTTACTCTATATATTTCTATGTAAAACTTCGACCCACATTGTGGCCCCACCCTACCCCAGGGGGTCATGATTTTCACAAATTTGAATCTGCACTACCTGAGGATGCTTCCAAACAAATTTCAGCTTTCCCGTCTGATTAGATTTGGAAAAGAAGATTTTTAAAGATTTACTCTATATATTCCTATGTAAAACTTCGCCCCCAATTGTGGCCCCAGCCTACCCCCGGGGGTCATAATTTTCACAACTTTGAATCTACACTACCTGAGGATGCTTCCACACAAGTTTCAGTTTTCCTTGCTTTATGGTTCTTGAGAAGATTTTTGAAAATTTCTCAAAATTTGTCATTTATTTCTCCCATTGAAATAGGGTGTGGCCCTTAATTTTCACAATTTAAATCCCCTTTGCCTAAGGATGATTTGTGCTAAGTTTGGTTGAAATTGGCCCAGTAGTTCTTGAGAAGATGTTGAGAATGTGAAAAGTTTACGGACAGACGGACGACAGACAAAATTTGATCAGAAATGCTCGTTGAGCTTTCAGCTCAGGTAAGCTAAAAAAACTGACCAAAATCGTGACCTAACCTCTTTTAACCCTGCCTGGTCTGATTGTTTTTGGCTATTACATTATCAATGCAAACCTTTTATCTAAAAACTTGAAACACTTTCACCAATTTGCAGTGATATTAAATATACGTAACTATGTTATTTTTTTTCATATTCCTCATTCTATGGTTTTGAGTTAAATGAATTGAACTGAACTGAACAGAATTGGTATCCTTCTAAAGGAGGTAAAAGGAGGTAAGCCAGTTTATTTTTCTTTAATACTGCTGTTGTCATTGGCAAAATCTTATCGTGAGCCCTGGACCAGTAAATGTCCGCGTAAAAATAAACTGGCGACTTCGAGAGAATAATGACGCATATCTCCGCTATTTTTAAGCCATCAACTTGAAATTCGTCATGAATGTATCTTAGACATTACTTTTCTGAAAAAAACATGCATATTGCAAGTGTTTTAAAAAATAATTGATTTATTAGGCTTTTGAAGCGAGCTGGTTTTTTTTTTTATCTGGGTCAGATTTCGACTCCCTTCTTTATTTATAGTTACATTGAAATTAATGTTAGAACAGGCTTGTCCCCTGTGTATATTACTTGATTATTTTGTAATCTGTCAGCACTTAATCAAATTACATTAAAACTGAAAAACTATAGGCTAAATTCTTATGTCGGACTTCAAAGTTGTTGTGGTAAAATTTCACATTTATGGAAAAATCAGCTGATGACTCCGATTTAAGATTTCATACATGTTTATTATATGGCCTAATTTGCCCCGATCTCGTTTCCCAATCGCTAACAAAGGGCCATGAATTTCATTAGCTTGGTACAAGTCTTCATGTACCTCATAACCATGCACATAGTTTTTTTCCTACATGAGTGGAAGTAGATCAAGAGAATAAGATGTTTGAAAATTTGGTCCTTTTTGGCAGCTGTGTCCCTTCCACCCTATGAAAGCAAGGTCACATCTTTCACAATTTTAGATTTGTATTATTATAGAGATGCTTCATACCAAAATTGGTAATACATGTAATCGGTCTTGCAGTTTTCAAGAATACTTTTAAATTTCAAAATAAAGAATAGCCTACGCACGATGATGGACAAAAATTGTCTGAAAACAAAGTAATTTTAAAATAATTTATAGCCTAACATATGTTTCTAAGGAAAAAAATATCCTTCAAAGGTACATGTATCGCACTGCTTTCAACTTTATTATCCAATTAAGTAATAATAAATCATTCAGAATTCAAACTGTCTTGAAATGTATTGATTTCCAAAAGTATTTCTAGCTATTGTCTTCAAATTTGTTGAGGTACAATTTCGCATGCATGGAAAAAACCACAGGATGAATGACCATCTTTAAGTTCTCCTTAAAGATAGCTTAGAGATGCTTAAAGGTAGCTTAAAGACGATCTATAAGCCACCTTTAAGCTAACTTTAAGCTATAAGTGTTGCTTAAAGATGGCTTAAAGAAAGCGTAAAGATGGCTTAAAGGCAGCTTAAAGACTATCTTTAAGCCACCTTTAAGCCACCTTTAAGGACAACTTATAGGTCCTTAATGTCCAAACTTCTTTAAGCCACCTTTAAGCCACCTTTAAGCTACCTTTAAGCCACCTTTAAGCCATTAAAAAAATTTAATTCAATATTGTGCTTAATTTCCAACAAAATGTATTAACTTTAAGAAAGAAAAGGTATTAAAACGGTTTTTGTTCTGGAGAGAAAAATGAAAAAAAAAAAAACAAAAAAAAACCGGCCACGGCGAGAATTGAACCCGGGACTCTTATTTTACTAGCATCGCTACACTTCCTCTGCGCCACGGCAACTTACATATATATGAGCGTTTTTATATCCTATATATCAGTGGATATTGAATCACTGTATTGAATGTGTTAACTTGAAAAGATTTTGACAAACCATTCAGTTTGTAACAATCAATTATATCTAATTCATAAATTACATGCATGCGTGTATTTAGAATGAAATACGGAACTTGGTCTTCAGTGAACAAAAATATATTATACCTAAATGGAAACCGTTAGGTTCACTGTAGTAGGCTTTCTTAGTTAATAAATTTAAACCGAGTAGATATACGTTCATCTAATTTATAGCTATAAAAATGTAAGAAAGAAAATGAAATCATTTCTTTTATTAAATGCATTGATACTATTAGGGTATTTGTTCAATTTCCCGCAATTTCCCGGTTTTCATGATCGCGGCGCCGTTCCAATATGTTTAAATATTTACATGTAATTGTATGTACATGATTTTTAAACTATCAATTCTATAACAAACAAAATTACCAATTACCGGTGACGTATTTACTGCATGTGGCAATTGCAAATGACTTGTACATACAATTGTATGATGTGCCAGGCCGGGTATATTTGACATATTTACCCTTATACATATATTTAAATAATCAACCCCTATTTATGATCACCAGTACATTAATTAATTAGCCTCAAGATTTTACTCTTACATACAGGTATCGTTAATTTGTAGACATAACATCTTTGAAACCCAGAGCTAGGAAATAATACTTTGAAAATGAATTACAAATGTAAATTAACTTTTATTCACTAGACTTATCGTATACTCGTACATACTAAGATTCAACGCCTTTAGAAACCCTGACGTGCACCTGGGCACACGACACACCTGTTGTGTATATCTTGTATATTCTGTGTTAGTTCCAGGGTTTTCTTAAGTTGGACAAACAATAGACTTTAATTAGATATACACAAACATGCACCTGGGCACACGACACAACTGTTGTGTATATCTTGTATAGTCTGTGTTAGTTCCAGGGGTTTTCTTAAGTTGGACAAACAATAGACTCTAATTAGATATACACAAACGAACAAAACTATGTCTAGACAAACAAAGCAGTAATATCCTGCCCGATATAACAAAGGCAGTTGAGAGTCTTTTCATCTTTAACATGTATCTAGCAGATCTAGAGTTAGAAATAATGAAAATTGAAAACAAAAAAAAATACAAACCTTAAACCGATTATCAAATTAAATCATGCATTTTTGGTTCATTATCTTTATTTTGTTTAATAACCGGAGGAACAGAGAGAGAGAGAGAGAGAGAGAGAGAGAGAGAGAGAGAGAGAGAGAGAGAGAGAGAGAGAGAGAGAGATATTTTTTTCACCGATTAATTTATAATAGGAAACAAACATACTTTAATTAGTTTTATGCACATATTAAGATACAGAGACTGCGCTCATCCCTACAATAATTTTGAAACCCCCCAAAAATTATAAAGAATTTTATAACGGCAATCTGAGCGGTGCTGATGATAGCGATCTGTGTTTAATGGAGCGACGATTAAAACCGCCTGAAACACCCCCCCCCCTTCCTTGGAAATTATATTATCACTCGGATGACCCCCTCCCATCTCTATAAAAGAGCTTTTGCATTTAATATATGTTTTTATTGTTCAGCTTGATCAATATTGACTTAAAGGCCACTTAAAGACAGTGTAAAGGCAGTGTAAAGAGAGCGTAAATGCCACTTAAAGATGCTTAAAGGTGGCGTAAAGGTGGCTTAAAGGTGGCTCAAAGAAGTTTGGACATTAAGGACCTATAAGCACTTGCTTAAGGTGACTTAAAGGCGGCTTAAAGGTTGTATAACCTTTAAGCTCCTTTAAGTCACCTTTAAGCCACCTTTAAGGACTTGCTTAAAGATGGTTTTTCGCCCTGTGAACCGGCTGATGACCCCGATTTGAAATTTCATTCATTTTCATTATATATAGCCAAATTGGCCCCGCTCTCTGTTCCAAGGGCCACGAATTTCAAAATGTTGGTATGGGACTTCATGTACATGTACCTCTGCAACCATGCACCTAGTTTTTTCCCTACATGAGTGGAAGAAGAGAAGAAGATTTTTGAATATGTAGTCTTTTTTGCATATTTATCCCTGTCACCAAGGGGTGGTAAGGTCACAGCTTTCACAATTTAGATTTTTCTTAACATAGAGATGCTTTAAACCAAACGTTGTAATAATTGGTCTTGTAGTTTTCGAGAAAACGTTAAAATTTCAGGTAGAGCACAGCCGACGCACGATGATGGACAAAGACCAAATGCAACATGCCACCTGATTGACTCAGGAGACTTAAAAAGGAAACCTCTCTGTTGCATCTATTTCAGACAAAAACTGTCTAAAAACCAAGTATTTGTAAATTAATTTATAGCCTAACATCTTGTTTCTAAAGGAAAAATCCTTAAAATTTATCTCACTTCTGTCAGCTTTATAATCTTATTATCTTATAATACATCATTCAGAATTCAAACTGTCACTCAAATGTTGTGATTTCCAAAAGAATGTCTGCCAGTGTCAATGTATTTTTAAAATGAAAAAATAATCAATCTATACCTTGTTGCATCAGTGGTTGTGATTGTTCAGGTGGTTCACCTCTTTCAACATCTAAGAAAAAAAACCAAACTTTTATTACAAGATAGCTTCAATTATATAACTGTCAACGAAGGACAAATATTTCCAAATGGTGCATTTATGTTAATGTCATAGACTGATGCTGATATAAATTTGGCCATTTTAAATTACCCTTAATCAAGATCATAGGTAAAAACTTATAGCTTCTAGGATGTGTGGCCTGCTCCAACTTATTATTCTATCCGAAGCTATATAGAGCGCGGTTTTCAGCAGTTGTGTATCCAAACCCCCCGATTTTTTTTAATGAAATTCTACTCACTACATTTATTAAAGAGAATTAAATGTAATTCCATTCTTTTAGAATGAAAAAGGATAACTCGGTATTTGGCTTAAATGTCATTGATTAACATTAAATTTGGTCTTAAAATTTCTTAAAAAGTTTAAGAATATATTTGCTTTGGATAAAATGTAAACAAAGATTATGAATTGAAGAATTAATTTAAGAAAAGGAAATATAAAAAATCCTAGCCTTACCTTTGAGACTTTCTGTATCATTTCTGTGCTGGAAATGTGTTCGTAGGTCTAAAACAATAAATTGCAAAATTGAATCAAGATTTAATGTGGAAAATAATGAACTTCCAAAATGAATCAAAATGCTTAGAAGAGTTTTGTTTATGATTGGTTTTACTTCTAATAGTCACCCTCTTCTAAATCTTCCAAACAAAAAAATTATATAGATCCCCACCATATAACATCAAAATGTAACACCCCTCCTCCAACAACTGAGGCTTTGTATTTCACAGTTTTGGTTGTGGATTCCTTGGTTTTGTCATAATCATGGGATCAGTTTGTCTGCTAAATATCAAGCAGTGAAGAAGAAGTTTTTGATAAAAATATAATTCATATTTGTTATATGACCATTAGATCCCCATCCTAACACCTGGCTTTGAGGCTTTGAATTTCACAAAATTTGTGGAAATATTGTTGCTCATTTATAAGCCTAAGTCCATGATACCTAAGGGGGTGTTAAACTTTAGAATTTACTTTTTTCTCTTTCTATAGATGGTAAATACTAAATGTCGCCAAGATTAAAATTTCAGTTTTATAGAATAAGAATGTTGAATTGTTGACACAAAAATAATAGTAAACTGGATACGACCTCGTTACGAGTAGGTCTTCCGTCCGATTTTTTTTTTTAGTTTAAATGATACCATGAAATATCGATACAATTTCAAAATTACCCCCCCCCCCCCCAAATTTGAAGATAAAGAATAAAAAACCCTAATTACGTCAAACATGGGCCTGACGATGACTTTTTCAAACCGATAATGTAGAGATCAACAACTTTGATTTTATAATGCATAACAAAATATTTATCGTTTTCAAGTAATTCGTAATAGACTTTACGAGTCTCTTGGTCCCTAATTAAAGGGGCCAGTCCCTTTTTCTTGATTTCATTGGTTAGAACTTTTGATTTTCTACTACTTTTGTTCTATATGTCTTAACAAAATGTCAATTGATAAAAAGATACTGATCAAAACTTATGACAATTTTTATTCGAAATTTGTACCCCATTTTCGTGCCTAAGCGAGCTCCAAGGAATAGCGCCACTGGTGCAAAACAACTAAATAGTGCACAACTTCAAACCATGCTCTACCTATCCTGAAAATTTCAAAGTCATATCTCTTATAGTTTATGAGATCAGCTCTGCAAAAAATTGGTCGTAAAAAATTACAAAATCGACCGTAAATCCGGACCGGAAGTGACGACGACAAAAAATTCAAAAACATGTCAAATTCAGATAATGTCCCATCATCTGTGAAAAAAAATTGTTGAGATCGGTTGAGTAGTGTTCGAGAAATTGCGTGCACAAAATTTGGAGAGAAAAAAATAATAATAAACAGTACGAAAACAATAAGGTCTAAACAATAATAATAAAACTCAACAGTATTTCAACCCAAATTTTCTTTTTTATAGACATGTACTAGTGATTACAGTATTACAATGTACATGTACATGTTGTACTATTCAGTATATTCAAATATAAATTATTCCATGGAATATTGAATGGAAATACAAGAATACATTTCAACAATAAGTATTTTCTATTCCAATCTTTAATCAAAGTACTGAAGAACTGACGAGAGTTGATTTTGTCGATGTTTATTTATTTTAAAATCAATGATTTGTTATTTTGCATGACAAGTACATGTATTTTCTGAATTACGCACATTTTTAAAATATGAATTTTTGGACTTTTTCGACAAGAATGTCGAGAAACCCTCATATGAATAATGTTAAATAATATTAAAAGATAAAATTAATTCAATCAAACTATGTATCAGTGATAG
Organism: Magallana hongkongensis; assembly: GCA_015776775.1. NCBI lineage: Eukaryota > Metazoa > Mollusca > Bivalvia > Ostreida > Ostreidae > Magallana > Magallana hongkongensis. The sequence goes on from CM027466.1 coordinate 15,563,476, forward strand.
AAATATTTCTCGAAAATTGTATGGATCCAAGCAATATTGAACTCTAGTCTCGTTCAACAAAACGCTCGGCTGACACCGTAAATCTCCGACAAGGATTTACGGAGACAGCCGAGCGTCGAGTTGAACGAGATTATATTGAACTCTGGCGTAGGAATACATACGACTACAAAAAATATTTCAATTGTTCGTACCATTGAAGATCTGACTTTTTTCAAGGTATTTATAAATATGTTTCCTTGAACAACAATGCTTTAGCATACATTACATAGAATTCATCAATTATTTTCAAGAACTAAGTCTTGTCAGCAGCAATGATTTGTGCTGAGGTCCAAACACTGTTTCACTTTCGGTTTGTCTGAGTAACTGCATAGGAGAGTTGATTAAAATCAACTCCCAATAACAATGATTCCCATCGATACATACCAAAAATACATTGTTGGACTTTATCTTTGAATCCACACTGGTTCCTTCTGTAGAAAACCAATACTGATACCAACACGAAAGCCAATAAAGTAGCATTGATTATGATTATTGTTACTCCAGTCACAGAACTGCTGCCTTTTGACCTGTAAAGTAAAAAACAAATAGCTGTATCATGAAAGGAAGACTTTAGAATAACTGGGAATATTGATCTTGGATGGAAAGGCGTACAGTAACTTTAAATTTAAAATAAACTCTTGGTACATGTTGATCAAACATGACAAGAGCCAAACCTTATTTGTTACCTTCAATTATAAATTGAACTTGTAACATCGTTGCTTCTATAAAGGAAATGTTGTTGTTACCTTTACTACACTGTAGGCAGTTCATGAAATATATAGTAAAATCTGAAGCAGTGTTGTTTATTATACTTTCATGTTAAATACTGAAATTGGATTGGTTTAGACGCAGTTGATAATCCGTTCTATTACCCTCAGCGTTAGCAACACACTTAGCAACGGGTAACACAACGAATTGTTACATGCGCGAAAATTATGCGCGTACGGTTCGCTGTAGAATTCACGTCATTTCTATATAAAAGCAGTAAAAATATTCTCTAAAAATAAGACATTCAGTATAATAAAATAAATAGTGCCTGTTTGGGAGGATAACAGTTGAAATTGACAGCCATCGAAAACCACTGTCAACCTCCGCTTCGCATCGGTTGACAATGGTTTCCTCGGGTGTGTCAATTTCAACTGTTACCCTCCCAAACAGGCACGATTTATATAATAGTAATCAAAAGCAATGATTGTAATTAACCACATGCAGAGTATTTGAACTATTATAATCCTTTGATGGACCAACATCAATGTATTAATCACAAGATATTCACACATTAAAAATTTATGGTCCATTTGATAGGTTACAATTATATTACCGATTTTTTCAAAGTCGTCAACCTCAGAATCTGCATCAATTTCTGCATTTTAATAAAACTCTTCAATTCTGCCGTGTATTTGAATGAAACCTAATTGCTTCATTGAGAAAAAACTGCATTCACATGTACATGTAGCTGCCAGGAACTATAACTGTTCTTATAGAGGGAACTATATTATTTTAAGCTTAAATGAATCATCTTTTGAATTTCTACCATTTCCGTTATCTGTTTTTTTTAATATATATATTACGAAAACAAACTTTTTGTTCATCTTTGATTGTGATTTCAAATATTGCAGCAAAATTACATTTTTAATGAAACTGTTTCTATCCTTTTCCAAAGTAAAACCTTTTCGTTCCTATTGATGCCTATATATAGAAGACCATGTCTGTTTGTTTTTTAAATTGCAACAGAATTTTTTCAAGAAAGTATCCAAATATATATGCAGCAATGTTGATTCTCATGGCGAATGTTTATTAAATGATGAGAAAAACCTAATTTCGATATAACAAATTTGTCCGAAAAATAAAGTTTTCTGTAATCTTAACAACTCCAGACGCATAAATTTGCGGTGCTTACATGTAGTCAGCATGTGTATCGAAGTGTTTAGGTGATGTTTTATTATGCACTGGTGTCGAATTTTATGCTATAATAACTTGTTATACGACAGGGACGTGGATATTTCCTTGATTGTTTGATCCTGTACAGACCAATGCCGGTCTTTTTATTTATTTTATTTGGAATAAGTGTAGCAACCATCCATATATCATATAATGTGTCTTTCCTTCTTTAGAACATACATGTGGTGTTTCTTGGTTAAAAGACCTTTGCATGTATCTTTGCAAAGAAAAAATACAATTTTTCAATTTTCGCTGGGATTTTTTTTCAGAAGAAAGCACAACGAAAGTATTATTTAAGCATTGAATCATTATTTTTTGAAAGATGTGGTCTCATAACTGCAACGGTGTGTGCATACAAATTGAATAACGCGCGCTAGCGCGTTATGAAAATTTGTTTGCACACACCGTTGCAGTTATGAGACCACATCTTTCAAAAAATAATGATTCAATGCTTATATTTACGTTTTTTAACATTTGTTCTCTTTCCGCAAATATGATTAATTTTAAACAAGAGGCCCATGGGCCACATCGCTCACCTGAGGAACAATAGGTATGATAAAGTCAGCTTAATGGAGTCATAATAGAAACAATCTGGACAATGTACAATAATACATGTAGATCCTGTATAAATAAAATCTATTTTCCCCCCTTGGAACTGGGATAGCCCCGATTGCTGCCAATATTTACAAGAGCAGACTTTAATTACCGCTCCTGCACATGTATAGGGACTCAACGTTACGCAGGCAGGGATGTCCGCACACCTACGCAACTCAACAAGTATCAACGTTAACGCAAGCAGGAATGACCACACACTTGCGCCAACAGCTTAACATAACGCAAGCAGGGTAAGATTAGATAGAGCAGGGGTGTCCACACACTCAACTGCGTCAATTTTATAGTCATATCACATGTTGAGTATTGCAGTTTTCAAAAAGATCCTTTTCAATTGTTTATATATGGGATATTTAGCTGCATCAAACTCTGAACCTTCTTGTGAGGCCGAAGAATTGTCCTGGAGCCAAAGTCTTAACAATTATAAAGAATCATCTTGCTGATCCGTTTCTAAGAAGAAGATTTTTAAAGATTTGCTCTATATATATAACTTTGAATCTACCTACACTGCCTGAGGATGCTTCCACAAAAGTTTCAGCTTTCCTGGCTGAATAGTTTCTGAGAAGAAGATTTTTAAAGATTTACTCTATATTTTCCTATGTAAAATTTTAACACCCCCCCCCCCAATGTGGCCTTACCCTACCCCCAGGGATCATGATTCACAACTTTGAATCTACACTATCTGAGGATGCTTCCACACAAGTTTCAGCTTTCCTGGCTGATTAGTTTTTGAGAAGATGATTTTTAAAGATTTACTCTATATATTCCTATGTAAAACTTCAACCCCCATTGTGGCCCAACCCTACCCCCGGGGGTCATGAATTTCACAACTTTGAATCTACACTACCTGAGGATGCTACCACACAAGTTTCAGCTTTCCTGGCTGTTTAGGTTCTGAGAAGAAGATTTTTAAAGATTTACTCTATATATTCCTATGTAATACTTCGACCCCCCATTGTGGCACCATCCTACACCCAGGGGTCATGATTTTCACAACTTTGAATCTACACTACCTGAGGATGTTTCCACACAAGTTTCAGCTTTCCTGGCTGTTTAGTTTCTGAGAAGAAGATTTTTAAAGATTTACTCTATATATACCTATGTAAAACTTCAACCCCCATTGTGGCCCCACCCTACCCCCAGGGGTCATGATTTTCACAACTTTGAATCTACACTACCTGAGGATGCTTCCACACAAGTTTCAGCTTTCCTGGCTGTTTAGTTTCTAAGAAGAAGATTTTTAAAGAGTTACTCTATATATTCCTATGTAAAACTTCAACCCCCATTGTGGCCCCACCCTACCCCCGGGGGTCATGAATTTCACAACTTTGAATCTACACTACCTGAGGATGCTTCCACACAAGTTTCAGCTTTCCTGGCTGTTTAGGTTCTGAGAAGAAGATTTTTAAAGATTTACTCTATATATTCCTATGTAAAACTTCGACCCCCCATTGTGGCCCCACCCTACCCCCAGGGGTCATGAATTTCACAACTTTGAATCTACACTACCAGAGGATGCTTCCACACAAATTTCAGCTTTCCTGGCTTTCTGGTTCTTGAGAAGAAGATTTTTGAAAATTTCTCGAAATTTTTCATTAATTTCTAATTATCTCCCCTTGAAAACGGGTGTGGCCCTTAATTTTCACAACTTTGAATCCCCTTTGCCTAAGGATGATTTGTGCCAAGTTTGGTTGAAATTGGCCAAGTAGTTCTTGAGAAGATGTTGAAAATGTGAAAAGTTTACGGACAGACGGACAGACGGACAGACGGACGGACAGACGGACGACAGACAAAATGTGATCAGAATAGCTCACTTGAGCTTTCAGCTCAGGTGAGCTAAAAATTTCGGCCTTATTCAACGAGTAATGCGCAATTAACGAAAGAGCCATTGCAACAGCCAATTTATGCTGACAAAAATAGTGCACAGAGTTTTAAATTCTAATAACACAATTTTATTTTCATTCTGTAATCTGATGAATTTATGTTTGGTATATATTAAGAAATTAATCAATTGAATTCATTTAAATCTTAACAAATAGTTACATTCATGAAATAGTAATCAGTATAATATCAGGTCGTGATCCGGTTTGAAGTCGGGAGGAGAGTCAGTCATGTTCTGAAGGAAGACTGAATGTATTCATCCGCACCAGATTTGGTGATTGGGTCTTCTGTGTTATGCGTAAATATCACTCAAATCTATTAATGCAATTTAATAAGAGGAAAGAAAGTGAATGTAAATATATTACATTTATCTTCATAGAAACCCTGAACTGATGCAGGGATGTTTATGAAGCACCTTAAATTTTAGTTTTATGCTATTCTGCAACTTAACAAATAAACATACACCCAAAAAAATACAAGATTCAAGATATATATTTTAAAACATAGATCGAAATTCAAGAAACGCATAATGTTTACAATATGCTAGTAAGTGAACCTCAAAGTCGTGTAAGATATAAGATACATTGTATATGTTTATAAGAACTCAAATAAGAACATGTTGGTGTATCAATTAATGGGAACTGAACAATAAAATGCTGGGACAGACTTTCACTTTTCCTTAAAGTTTGTAAGCAATATATGACATGTATAGAATTTATATTTGATCTACACATGTCTCGAAACCGTATACCTAATTAAACGTCAGGCACTATTATCCGAGTAAAATAGCGAATAGCACATCTCGCAGATTGTAAAATCGCGATTGTTTTCCGGAAAGATGTAATCTTAAGAAAACTATTATAAAATTCTGATTTCGCAATGATTTTATGTTCTCGCGATTTCATGCAAAACGGTTGAATTGCGGAATTAGGTAATCGCATGTCATAAGGAATTTACAATAGTATGAAAAGGAAAGTGCTGTTCTATTTGACATTTTTTTTGATGCAGTATCAAATCTAGTAGAGAGTGAAAAATGTTTCATGAAAGAACGTTTTCCGGGAACAAAACGACTAAATTTTATATCCGGAAAAAAATTCAATGAGAAACCGAAAAATTGTTTTGTATGAAACATATTATGTTCTTCTTGTTCATAAATATTCTGGTTTCTATTTATTTTTTGTTAGTTTTGGACAGGAAAAAACGTATATCTGTTCATTGTCATCAAATGCATCTTGATGATTGGATGTGCTATTAAATTTTATTGTATAGACATAAAAAAACGAATTCGCATCCAAGTTGTTTATTTGAATTGTTGATTAACTACTTTCTTAATATCCCTCAAACTTGTACTTGTCAAGATTTTAGAGTGGATGACTAGACCAAAATATTATATTGAAAGTGAAAAAAAAATCATCTAGGTTAAAAAACTTGATAATTTGTCAAATAATACATGCATTTCTTAGCATTCAAAGACTGTTGAATTACTCCAATTAATGCTTAATGTTGTCTACGCTTATTGTTGTCTACGCTTATTACTTTGTTTGATTTTGTGGGTTTTTTGAATGTGTTTTATATTTTTATCTATCCCTTTTTAGGGAGGGTGCTTGGTTATATTTGGCTTTGTTTCGTTAACCGTAGGTTTTTAAAGTTTAAAGCACGCAAATTCAGAATCATTAATAATAATAAATTCTCGAAACATTCTACTTTAATCTAACCTTTTTGTTTGTTAATCAGGTGCGCTATTAGTTCCGGGGATGTTTTTACTGAAGTTTTTTGCTATATGTATATTACAAGTTCAAATACATGTATTTTTAAAAGAAGTCTTTTTGAATGGTAAATTCCGATTAAAAATGATTCTTTTTTAACACAAATACTGCAGCTCATACTGCTTAAAAATAGTTGCATACCATTTCTTTTTTAAAACAAAAGCTTGATTGAACTAACCCTTTTTCTGTGTTTTTCTCTTTTGGATTGTCAATCTTTTTATAACATATTTGATCTACAAAATAACGCATAATACTTAAAGCAACTTTTTTGTCACACATGTACATTGACTGTTTCATATTTACAAATCAAAATAAGATACTGAAACATCACACTTACATTGGTACACTTCATCACTCCTGTACGATGAGGTTGGACAAGCTGTGTCTTTACAAGCGGACCACTGTAAATACCCCTCGTTAGTAAAGATTGGACAGAATCCTGCAAAATACCCGAGGATTACAAAACAAAGTTATTAATTGAGAAAAAAAGGTTTGTTTAATAACAAAAAGGTTAACATTAAGTTAATTAAGGAATGGATTTTATTTTGACCTATGTTATCCGATATAACATAACTTGGGGCAGTTTACGCTTTATGAACCGCGAAGACAAAAAATTATACATTTAGTATATCATTACAAAAAGATGGTTAACCAACTGACCTAAAATGGCATAAACCGGAAATTGAGAAATTGATAATGAAGTTGTAATTGATACCGCTTGTAAACAGGCTGGCATCTGTACATTGCTCCCTCAGTGAGACTCCGCCCTCGGTCAGTAAGCAATGGTAGGACTCCGAACCGTTACACGTCGTGTGGGCAGCCCTCACCTTCCATTCTGACTCATTAAAGGGACACCTTTGTACGACTTCGAAGGGATTTCGTATAGCCTGTGCATCTTTTTAAGCAAAATAGTGTTTTGTAATAATAGTGTAATACATAGAAGAAAGGAGAAGTATTCCTGCATTGGGTGTTCTACCAATTGCAACTAAGCAATTTTGCACAATTTAAGAAATGTATTTCGTTATACATGTATTAAACTGAATTTTTTTTATAATGGTATCCACAGGGTTCATTCAGTGAATATTGCACTTTTTGCCCAGCTGCATTGCATACTTAATAAATCTCGAAATCAAAAGACATTTAATTGTTTTTCCGAACAAAAAAATATGGTTTGAAAAAACCCCCCGATATCTGGTTATTGATTACATAGAAAATCACCAACAGACATAATATGAAAATGCATGTAGTTGTCACTCTAAAATATTATTGTATATTAAAACAAGGTCTTTAATTTCGGATTCAAATATCACATCTGTAGACAGCTTTCTGTGCAATTGCAGTCCCTTAACACTATTTCAAAAGGGTTTGATTTTTAAAAAAATCCCACAAATTTATTAAAAAACGAATTAATTTTTCCTCCAGTTGATTTATGACGGGAAAATGCATCATGCATGTAAGAGAGAAATATGCATTTCTCTTGCTTGTCGAGTAAATAAAAGTTTGAAAGGTCAAACTATCATTTTATAAGATAAATCAAAATAAATCAAATATACAGATAAAAGATATATATTACACGCAAAATTAAAATGTACTTTGTTTAAAATGATTCCAAATACCAAATTGATTATTCCGTACGAAATGATTTATTTTACGTATAATTTACGTATTTAGCAATTTTAAGAGATTACGTTCTTGATATGAAACGATTCAAGTACTCTCTCTCTCTCTCTCTCTCTCTCTCTCTCTCTCTCTCTCTCTCTCTCTCTCTCTCTCTCTCTCTCTCTCCAGAGCTTTAAAGAGTCTGGTTGAAAAAACTTGTTTATAACCGTTTTTCGAAACGCATAGCTACTTAAAACACCGGGGGTCGGTAATCAAATTAAAGACTTTGTGATGTCAATACTACCTTGAAAATATAGAAATTGGATTCTTGTTTCAAACAATAAATTTAAATGCCACCTCTATATTCTTTTTTTTTCAACTATAAATGATATCATGTTTCAAGGTTTTTTTAAAAATACTTTTCAAACATTGAGACACCATTGACAAATATGAATAAAGAGCAAGGAAAGAACAATGTAGATTATTTTACTTACCTTGTAAACAAATTGAAGTCCACAAATTGATCATGATGATTGATTTTAAAGTGCCAAAATATGTGCACATTGTCATGTTTAATCTACGCAGTCTAACACCTGAAAAACTAAAACGAAAGTACGAAAGTAGAGAGTTCATATTTTGATATACTTTTTTTAGTATATCTTTCTACCGATTAACATTGTTCAATACAACTTACATTTGAATGTAACACAAACAAATAAGTTTTGTCCAGCTTGCCAATTTGTAGGAATCTTTACACCCACCGTGTATACGCACAGAAACCGAAACAAGGAATTACCTTATGAATGTTGGTATTCTATGGTGTGCCGTTTTAGTAAATTACAGGTATACAAGGGTTGTCCAAAAATGACGTAACAAAACTGCAAATTTGTTCACTGCAATCTATCATACTACTCTTTTGTTCCATGACACTTTGTCAGGCAGTACCCTAAAAATCAAAACCGTGCTGCTTTTTTGGGGAAAAAATCAGTAAGACAAGTTTTACTAGGCGACGCAATGTGTGATGTCGGAAATTTCCAGTCTTTGTTGCTAAACCCTTCTCATCGTTAATAACTTTACATAATACATTTTAGCATTTCATTTCCAAATTATCTGGTAAAATACCGTTTATGAACATGTTTCCTGGGTGCACATTCACTATGCATATCTAAATATAGTTTTGTTTTTTAAATACATCTAAAGAACAAACGATCTGTCGACTCCAAACATGACCTGTGTTAGTTGCTTTCTGTACTCATTAAAGGTCGTTTCGCATTTTTGTCAATCATTTCCATCGGTCGAGATTTCTTTTTTTCCTTGATGTCATCGATCGTTTTCGGTGTCCCTAGGCTACTGATTCATAAAATGCATTTCTTAGCAGTTTATTTAACTTTATCAATCTTAAATTGGCTCAAAATTTGTGTCTATTCTCTACAAATTGCAAGTGGCTACCGTTGCGCCGCCTCAAACACTGACGTTGCCATTTACTACGGGTTCACACTTCATACCACAAAACGCCCTGTAAAATCTGTAAACAAATTTCAGAGCTAAAACATTTAATGTGTAATAAAATACTTATTTTCATTTTTTCATAATATTTGTTTGTTTATATTTTACAATGCCAAATAAACCATTTTGAATAAAAGCGTTAAAAGAAAATTTTATATTTACAGAGTTGAGGGACTATATTTTGTGGCAGTTCAAGGTTTTCAAGAAGAAAATGAACAATTCTTATTACCCAATACTATTTTTTTAGTTTTACGTAAGATATTGAATTTTGCTAAATGCCATATGTATGCAAAGTTTTGGATACGTGGCATTACTAATTTATATATATATTTTTTTTTGCATCATATATTGATAAATAAATTTTATAATGATCTTAACAACTTCTGCTGTGTTCATTATGTTCTGGTATTTGAAGAAAATTCTAAATTTTGACCTTGATATCACTTTTGGTTATTGTATGTGTTCAACTGTATACTGTATTGAATTCATAATTAGATAATAGTTCAAACTGTAAATAATTGTTTAATTTATCTAAATAATCAATTTCCATGCCAAATTTTGGCAATAATTTCAGGAAAATTATCATTTCTGTTTGGGGTCTGTTGCAACCACTATTGAAATAAAACCACTATTGAAATAAATTATTTCAATAGTGGTTGGGAATGCATTTCATTAGAATAATCACTTTGCAACCACTATTGAAATAAAACCACTATTGAAATAAATTATTTCAATAGTGGTTGGGAATGTATTTCATTTGAAGAATCACTTTGCAACCAATATTGAAATACAACCATTATTGAAATAAATTATTTAAATAGTGTTCCGGGATGTATTCCATTTTGAAAATCAATTTACAGACACTGCTGAAGTGCAACTACTATTAAAATCATTTTTTCAATCGTACCTTAGAACGAATTTCTTTATACAAATTACTTTGAAAATTTATATTTTTTTCTTTACATTCTCTTTCTACAGACATTTCAAGTCCTATGAATAGTGTTAGTATATTATTTGGACAATAGTGAACATCTTGTAAATTGCCAGAACTTCTATTCAAACCCCCTGTATATTGAATACTTATCTATTGATTAATGTTTTTTTAAATATCACTATTGAGATAAATTATTTCAATAGTGGTTGGGGTGCTTCATTATGACCACTATTGAAATATATTATCTCAATAGTGGTTAAGGATGCGTTTCATTTCAACCACTATTGAAATGAATTTTTTCAATAGTGGTTAGGGATACCTTTCATTTCAACCACTATTGAAATAAAGTATTTCAATAGTGGTTGATGATGCATTTCAGTTTTATGTCTAATATTATGTCTGTTTGTAACACTTTTCTTTCTGCTAGGGGAGTTTCTTAAGATAAGAAGTATATCTAATGAGATAATGAATTCCTTTTTGATTATGATGTTCTTTGATTTACCTCTATATGGTCATGTTTCCCACACCACTTGTCATCTGGAACCGAAAGTGTTATGCACAGTCGGAATGATAGGCATTAAAATGACATGCATCCCAACCACTATTGAAATATTTTATTTCAATAATGGTTGTAGTGAACCGCATCCTTAACCATAATTGAAATAAATTATTTCAATAGTGATTGGTTGTAATAAAATGCATACCTAACCACTATTGAAATAATTTATTTCAATAGTGGTTATAATGAAACGCATACCCAACCACTATTGAAATAATTTATTTCATTCAATATTGGTCATGAAGTACATCCCCAACCACTATTGAAATATTTTATCTCAATAGTGATATTCATTATAACATATATCCATAATCATATATAAAATTATTTTTTAATATGCAAGGGTTTTTAATAGAAGTTCTGGCAATTTACAATGTTGTTTTCTAGTACAAATAATTTACAATTTTCATAAAACATGATATATCTATAGAAAGGGAAAGGTAAAGAAAAAACATGAAAACAATTCCTTATATTAATCTGCGAGGATTGGTTATTTCCGAACAAGAGTGAAAATCCTAAAATAAGTACATTTATTTCATAGTCTTGATTATTATTACCGCAAAAATATGCAAGTCTTTAGTATCTTAATTGTGTATTTGAAGTTGTTTGTTAGATAAGAACAAATGTAAATGTATGTTTATTTGGGAGAACTGGTTATTTATTTCTACTCAGCAGTTAAAATTGTAACATAATTGTGTATTTGAAATTATTCGTGAGATTTCTTGCATTTCAAAATAGTTTGCAAATATGATATACAATTTCTTTCTTTCCAAATGTGTTGCAATAGTGATTACATAGTTATATTTATAAAGTAATTCATTCCCACCTAGGATTGAAAATATAAATTTAATAGAAGTTGAACTTTAATGGTGTCTGTAAAGTAGTACTTATTATGAAATACATCCCCAACTTCTATTAAAATGATAACTTCAATAGAATTTGTATTTCAATAGTGGTTGCAAAGTGATTCTTCTAATGAAATACGTCCCCAACCACTATTGAAATAATTTATTTCAATAGTGGTTTTATTTCAATAGTGGTTGCAAGGTGATTTTTCTAATGAAATACATTCCCAACCACTATTGAAATAATTTATTTCAATAGTGGTTTTATTTCAATAGTGGTTGCAACAGGGGTCCCATATTTTAAAAAAACAACAACAAAAACAAACAAACAAAAATAGCATGTCACATGAATCCCAAATAAAAAAAAACATAGGATGATTGACAAAACTAGTATTACAGGTGCCAATCTCCTAAAATTTGATACTGTATTTAAAATATGTTTTTATGATAAAAAAAAAATTTAATAATGTTTTTAAGAAAAAAAAACGTTAATTTTCGAATAACATTAAAGGCGCTTTTTAAAATAAATTTTGTTATATGAAAACAATATCCACAAAATATCACTCAACATCACACGACTTTATGTAGAATTATTGATAGTTGATGCTCACTTTAATAATTAAACGTGTTTTTTTTCTGTTTGAGAGCCTAAATTCAAGTTATAGTAATATTTTTACGAAACACCATGAAGCGGTACATTTCTCCTAAGCTTTTCTTGGACCGTAGACTGAAATAGAGGACATGCGTACTAACATATGTACATGTACATACAGCGTTAGAAGTCAATATCTGGAACCCCAAATCCATATAGTGTATAGATAAGACAGCCATCGTCGACCACACAAGTAAGTCTTACCAAATAAATCCTAAATGCGACTAAAAAAGCATTAAATATTGTTGGTACTTATATATTTTCAAAATGAAAACACGTATATTTATAAACTTGCTTATAACAATATTTCTTGCTTGACACCTTTTAAAGATACTAAATATCCAAGTAAAATGTATCGATGATATTCATACTATTAGCACAGTATCAAACTGACAGTTTAGACTACACAAATGGAATAGTACACATCTTGTTTTGTCTCAATGTTTTAAAAATTGAAATGATGCACTTGTCTTACTTTGCATTAAATGAAGCAATAAGTAATAAAACAAAAATAATTTTGCTCTCATCCTTACTACTTCTTGTACATTTAGATCTATTCATTTATTGTTTTATTGATACATTCCAGGTACCAGTTAGGTAGACTAGAATGATTAGAATAGCCACCTGTCTCTTGATTGCAACGTTACAATGTTGCCACGCTCTTCATACGGTGATGTCCAATGTCAACGACTGGGGGAATGGAAGGTTTGAGGGTCACGTGACTTTCCCTGTGCATGGTGAGGACATCGGAGGCTGGGAGTGTATCATCACGTTCTCAGGACCTGTCACCGGACTATCGGTATAATAGAGAGCATGCTTTGATTTAACTTCTATTATATAAATTAATATTGTACTTGTTCGTATTTTTCCTCTGTACATAAATGAACATTTACCCTACTAAAAATATCAAAAGCTTTGTAAAATATTTTTGAAAGTGTATAATAATCTTTATCTTTGCTAAAACCGTTATTAACAACATCGATCAGATATATCCACTGTCCTTATAGACATGCTTTTAAAGCTTTAATGGTTATTTTAAATTGAATTTTAAAACCAACATCCTGTCTTAATAATAATGATATCTTTTGATTTGAATATAAAGTCTATCAAGCAAATAAATTAGTTGTAAATTCAAAGAAAGAAAAATGACTAGACACGATCTCGTTGCGAGCAACGAGGAGGTCTTCCGTCCGATTTTAGAATTTGAGATATATACGTTCGATCTTGATTTTGCTATTTAACAGCTAAACATGATTTAGAATAGAAAAACAGGGTGTACATTCTGAGGGCCAGATACTATTTTGTTTCAGGGATAAGAGCTATGTTCAACAAATGTTTTGAAATTCGTCACCGTTCAATAGATACATGTATCTGACAAAAAAAAGTTTTAGGGGCCAATCCCTTATCTCCTTATTGGAGCCGCTGAACCAAATTTTGAAGGTTGCATTTTGTAAAGTACATCATTTTGAGCATCTTTTCTTCTATATACTGCTTTAAAAAAAATTTACTTTTTGAGATATAGCTGGTTATAGTTTATGGATTCTTGACCCTAAAATATCATTATTACATAACATATGAATAAATCATTACATTCTTTGGATACAGAACTGTAAAATTATAGCCTTTCATTGAATTTCCCTCAGTAAAGAGCTACAGATGAAAGATTTTAGAGCCCTTAAGTTCCCTAATTTGAGGGGCCAGCCCCCTTTTTGATATCAAATAAAAGGTCATTTAAATCTGAACACATTTTGTTCAACAACTGTTTAGAAATTCGTTACCGTTCTTGAGATAAATGGGAAAGAACATTTTAGGGGCTGATCCCTTAACTTCTTATAGGGACCGTTTAACGAAATTTTGAAAATTGTATATGATTTAATACATCATTTTGAGCATCTTTTTTTCTATACTGCATTTCAAAATATTTTTCCTTTCTGAGATATATGTGATCAAAATTTTGGACTTTTGGCCCCTAAAAACCCCTAATTACGTAACACATACATTGCTTGGATACATAACTGTGAGATAAACATATTTGTTTCTATAACCGTTCACAAAATATCCCTCAGTAAAGGGCTACAGATGAAAGACTTTAGAGCCCTTTGGACCCCTAATTTTAGGGGCCAGCCCCTTTTTCTTGATATCAAATAAAAGGTCATTTAAATCTGAACACATTTTGTTCAACAACTGTTTAGAAATTCGTTACTGTTCTTGAGATATATGGGAAAGAACATTTTAGGGGCCGATCCCTAAACTCCTTATAGGGGCCGTTTAACGAAATTTTGAAAATTGTATATGATTTAATACATCATTCTGAGCATCTTTTCTTCTATACTGCATTTCAAAATATTTTTCCTTTCTGAGATATATGTGATCAAAATTTTGGACTTTTGGCCCCTAAAAACCCCTAATTACGTAACACATGATAAAATCATTACATTGCTTGGATACATAACTGTGAGATAAACATATTTGTTTCTATAACCGTTCACAAAATATCCCTCAGTAAAGGGCTACAAATAAAAGACTTTAGAGCCCTTTGGACCCCTAATTTTAGGGGCCAGCCCCTTTTTCTTGATATCAAATAAAAGGTCATTTAAATCTGAACACATTTTGTTCAACAACTGTTTAGAAATTCGTTACCGTTCTTGAGATATATGGGAAAGAACATTTTAGGGGCCGATCCCTAAACTCCTTATAGGGGCCGTTTAACGAAATTTTGAAAATTGTATATGATTTAATACATCATTCTGAGCATCTTTTCTTCTATACTGCATTTCAAAATATTTTTCCTTTCTGAGATATATGTGATCAAAATTCTGGACTTTTGGCCCCTAAAAACCCCTAATTACGTAACACATGATAAAATCATTACATTGCTTGGATACATAACTGTGAGATAAACATATTTGTTTCTATAACCGTTCACAAAATATCCCTCAGTAAAGGGCTACAGATGAAAGACTTTAGAGCCCTTTGGACCCCTAATTTTAGGGGCAAGCCCCTTTTTCTCGATATCAAATGAAAGGTCTTGTAAATATAAACTTTTTTTGCATTACATGTATTAACAAAATATTTTTCAGAAAATAGATAAACCAAGAAAACCATGAAAAATTACGACGTTCTTTTAGTCTCAATTTTCGGGACCAGGCGAGCTTTAACGCCTTTTGAGTATGACAAATTTGAATGCCAAATTGCACATCTACAATCTCTTGTCTACAATCCCTGAAAGTTTGAACTCAATATCTTTTACCGTTTAGGAGGAGATCCCTGGACAAGCCGACCCTCTGAAAATCACTAAAACGTCATTTTCTCAAGAACGGAAATGACGTCATCAAAATAAAAAAATGTATATTAAGTTCGGACTAATATCAATTAGATCTGAAAGTTTCATGAAAATCGGTTCAGCCATTTCCGAGAAATCGCCTGCACAAATTTTGTAAGAAAAAAAAAATAATAATAATAGGGAAAAAGAAACCGAACGAAAACAATAAGGTCTTCCGTTGGAAAACGGAAGACCTTAATTATTGGCTTTTGCCTTTTTTAATTCTATATATGGTTAATAAAATAAAATGGGTTTTTTTGGAACGGATACATGTCAACTCTTTAATTTTGTTAAAATAATACATATTCAACAATTTTTTTTTTCAAATATTAGAGAACAAAGTATGTAAGTATAATTCTCTGTGACGCATGTATGTACCTGTAATAGTGATAGAAACATGTAACTAAGCGTTAGACATCACATGCCTCAATTGATCAGGATCAGCATTCTTCTTCGTTATCTTTTTTATTAACATAAATTTCATAATCTCAAATAACTAACGTCAAAATGGAATATGGACATTTAAAACACTCTTGATTTGTTATAACTGTTATAATTTTATAAGTATGTTGTAGGAATGGATGGGGGACATCATCAAACACTCCACTGACAACAGAGTCTACGTCCTGGTGAATAAACCACACACAGGAATACAGAAAGACGGACAAACCCTGGACATCACCATCCAGGCGAGCTACACGGGCAGTAAGGCCCCAACGGCCACTGCTGAGCTGGTCAATCTAGCCCACGACGGAATGACTCCCCCGACGTCTGCTGTAGGTATGTCATTAAAGTGTCCGTGAAGTTAAAATAAAAGTTTTTTTTGAAATTGTAGAGAAAGTCAATATCCCAAAATTTTACACACGACTGTACTTACATCGTATGATTTACATTTAATTAAAGTTTTGTAGTGAATGTATTGGTGAAGATGAAAACAAACACAATTCTTTAAATTAAATCTCTATAAATTTCATACAGTAAATGCAAAGTTGAATTTTGTACCTAAAAGACGCGGTTTACTCGTTCTATGGTAAACCACCTTGAAAAAAATATTTTAATTATTTTGTTAGATGATGGGACCAAGTACAATTATGATGAGGTCTTGATAAAGTCCATCTTGTTCTACGAGGCTCAGAGATCAGGAAAACTACCAGACGACAACAGAATCCCTTGGAGAGGGGATTCCTCCCTGCTGGACGCTGGAGACAATGGCGAGGATCTTACAGGGGGCTGGTATGACGGTGGGTACATTGAGTGCATATGTAATGGGTTCAGTTGATGAAATATGCATGCAATTATTTTAAGGAAGGTAATTGAAATGTTTAATCATTCTAATGAAGTATTAAGAATCGGATAACAAATTTAAAGTAAAACATTGGTTAATATCTTAATAACTCATCTCATTTTCAATTCCTTAAAGGCAATGTATTCGTTTTCATAAATTTATCACCTGTAAATAACAAAACACGTTAAGCTTCATTTGAACAAAAATTTATATATTGACAACTGGGTATATATTTTATGTTTGAAATAACCTCCCTCTCTATAAAATATCGTGTTTAGCACAATGTGAGTACATGTTAATGTGAGTACATTTCAGTCCCGCTTGCTGTGTATTTTAGCGGGTGACAACATTAAGTTCGGTTTCCCTATGGCGGCCTCCACGACCCTGCTGACCTGGGGTCTGCTGCGTTACAAGGACGCCTACCAGCACAGTGGTCAGTTAGAACACATGTACTCCTGTATCCGTTGGCCGCTAGAATGGATGCTGAAATGTCACACCGCACCTAATGAGCTATACGTACAGGTACTCCATTGCAATAAGCCACCATATTTGCAATTGTGAAATGCAAAATAAGGAAGCTTTAGTTAAAATATTTATTGAAGACAGTAGTAAGTAGGCCTAAGTAATATTTAAATAAGCAGTGGTGGTTACAAAACGTTATTTCCAACTTTAATCCCGAGTGAACTTCTAATCATTATGATTCATTTACATTTTGCATCCACTAATCTGAAAACCATTCTTACACAAATATTTGCATATTTAAAATGCTTAAATTACTAGTTGTAATTGACACCAGTTATATTGTCTAGAATGATTTAAAAAAAAAATCATTTTCATAAATTGATTTGATTCAATGCTAGAATTCAAACTACAAGCAAGAAATTTCGGAACCTATTGTTCTCACTGTTATTTTTTTTTTTACTTAAATGATTTATTCGTGTTAATGGAATATGTCTTTTAAAAATTGGTCAAATATGATAAAACACATGTAAATACTTTCAATATATCAAATACATTGTATCAATCAAATGTAAGAAGACGTTTGGTGAAAATAAATAGATGTCCTTCATGTTAAAACTCTGTTCAAATTTTTAAAAAATGATTTCTTAGGTAGGAACTGGTCAATCGCACTCATTGTGGGACCGACCTGAAAGCATTACAACAAAACAGCAGGCATATAAAGTTGATGATACTCACCCAGGAAGTGACGTAGCTGGGGAGTATGCAGCAGCAATGGCCGCGGGATATCTAGCTTTTAAAGATAAAGGTTGATTAACCGATTTAAAATATTGAAAAATGTTTTCGAATCAATATACAGATACATGTTAAATATTTGCCGAAAGTTTCGAATTATATTTGTTATACAGTATAATTGTTTGCTGACTGCAGTTATATTGTAATTCTATTTTGTACATTGAAATTACAATAATTTTTCAATACTGTATAGATATCAATTTTGTCATAGATCCTGCATTCGCTACCAAATTGCTGGAACATGCCAAACAAATAAATGACTTTGCAGTAGCCTACAAGGGCAAATACTCCGACAGTGTGACCGCCGCAGCTGAATTCTACAGGTAGAAGTAGTTTAATGCATGTTTTTATATTATTCCGTTTTCGGTTCTAGAACGTTCAGGTTTTATATCATTTTATTATACCCCCGCAAACAAAGTTTGTAGGGGTATATAGGAATCACCCTGTCCGTCTGTCCGTCCGTCTGTCCGTCCGTCTGTCTGTCCGTCAGTCTGTCCGTCCGTCTGTCCGTCCGTCTGTCTGTGCAATCGTGTCCGGTCCATATCTTTCTTATGGAGAAACATTGGAAGTTCTTACTTCACACAAAGATTGCTTATGACCTAAGGGTGTGTCATGACCTTGACCCAAGGTCATTCGGGCAAGGTCAAGGTCACTGGCAGAAAAATACAATAATTCGTGTCCGGTCCATATCTTTCGTATGAAGAAACATTGGAAGTTCTTACTTCACACAAAGATTGCTTATGACCTTAGGGTCTGTCATGATCTTGACCCAAGGTCATTCGGGCAAGGTCAAGGTCACTGGCAGAAAAAATACAAAATTCGTGTCCGGCCCATATCTTTCTTATTGAGAAACATTGGAAGTTCTTACTTCATACAACGATTGCTTATGACCTAAGGGTGTGTCATGACCTTGACCCAAGGTCATTCGGGCAAGGTCAAGGTCACTGGCAGAAAAAATACAAAAATTCGTGTCCGGTCCATATTTTTCGTATGGAGAAACATTGGAAGTTCTTACTTCACACAAAGATTGCTTATGACCTAAGGGTGTGTCATGACCTTGACCCAAGGTCATTCGGGCAAGGTCAAGGTCACTGGCAGAAAAAGTGCAACATTTTTGTCCGGCCCATATCTTTCGTATGGAGAAACATTGGAAGTTCATAATACACACAAATATTACTTATGACCTTAGGATGTGTCATGACCTTGATCCAAGGTCATTTGGGTAAGGTCAAGGTCGTTGGGAAAAATAGTGCAAAATTCGTGTCCGGTCATTATCTTTCTTATGGAGAAGCATTGAATGTTCTAACTTAACACAAATATTGCTTAGGACCAAAGGGTGTGTCATGACCTTGACCCAAGGTCATTTGGGCAAGGTCAAGGTCACTGGCAGAAAAAGTGCAAAATTCGTGTCTGGTCATTATCTTTCTTATGGAGAAGCATTGAATGTTCTTACTTCACACAAATATTGCTTATGACCAACAGTTTTAAAAAAATAGAGCAGTTGTTATTTAGAGAAATAGACGGTGAAATAGATTCATCCAATATTTTCTATAATTGGAAAAATACACGCATTATGATTTTTATCTTAGCGGGGGGTATCAATTGTGAGCTTGCTCACAGTACCTCTAGTTTAGGTTTATAATATACAATGTAAAACATTTAGTTACACTACTGCAAATAACAAATTTGAAATCCTGATGGTTGTATATAGATGCATTATACCCAGTGAATTAGTATACGACTTAAATAGGAAGTAACGTTAGCCTTGCACTAGATAAGATTTTCACATTATTTCAGATCGTTTTGCTTTCAAACTACGTTTCTTATCTATGGGATATGTTTATGGATGCATACATGTATATATATATTTACTACATACCAAAAACTGATACAGAATGACATAGTACGTATTTCTCCAGGTCGGTGGATTATAACGATGAGTTAGCCTGGGCGGGCGCCTGGCTATACAAAGCCACCAATGAAACCAAGTACCTGACCCAAGCTGAAACATACTACGTCACCGGTGCATCATGGGGACAATCTTGGGACGACAAGACAGCCGGATGTCAGGTACATCACCCACAATGACTTGTTTTCTGTGATTTAGAAAATTGATCAAAATATATCTTAATAATGATTTTTAGCCGTGCTTTTCTGAAAGCAGAGTCCTGGCTGTAGGCATGCAAATCGCCAATGTAACTATAAATAGCACAACTTCAAAAGTAAACAAAAAACCGTACAGCGTCAAATTAAAAGCTTCCGCTATACCAAATAATTAGACAAATAGCCACGTTTTGTCAAAAGTGTTGGCATTTTTTTTTAATTTCGAGAGAATTTCCTTTTTTTTACTTTTCTTATTAATAATATATTTTAATAACAAGACTTTGCATTTTCGACACATACAATGCGCATGGATTAGAGAGAAAATTTTAGTCTTTGCTACACAATATGCCTAAAGACACACCAAAAGAGCCCGGTTTTCAGTACTTCAGTACTTTGATTAACCCAGGTTTTGTTGTACGAGGAGACTGGAAAAGACAAGTATAAGCAAGATATAGAAGCCACATTCCAGGATTGGATGCCTGGAGGCAGTGTGCCATACAGCCCAAAAGGACTGGCCTTCAGAAGCCAGTGGGGTTCACTAAGATACGCATGTAAGACAGATTCCATTTTATATGGTATTAATGTTTCTTGCTAAAATAGATTCAAAACTTCAACTGCTTGATGCAGATTTTTCTTAATAAAGGTGTATTGTTTAGAAAACTGTTGTTATCGCACCCAAGTCCGTTTTAGAGCCCAACATACATGTACGTGAAAAATGAACTTTTTAATGTATCACAATTTATCACCATTACCTTACGCTAATTAGCCAGATTCACTGACATTGCATTTGTGTTGTTTATGTATCTGCATCATCAGTCCTTTGATTAAAGCAAACATGGCTTTCATGGCCCTGTTGGCCGCCGACGATGGTCTCCACTCTACTAGTTATCGTACTTGGGCCAAGAGTCAGATCAATTACGCACTTGGGGATGCTGGGAGAAGTTTTGTTTGTGGATTTGGTGTTAACCCGCCAGAACAACCACACCATAGAGGGGCGTATGTACACACGTTTAGATGAATCTTTCTACATTTTGAAGTTCATGAAAATACCTGTAGAGTGACACTTTTGTTTAATATTTGTCTGCATGACTACTCCTTGATTAATTTTATATTTTAACATCCAACCTTTTAAATGCATCAAAAACTTTTTTAACATATCAATAGAAACATCTTAGACCAAGCATAAGCCAAGCATATTAAGCTTACTTATTTTTACAAGATACAATCCGGTAAACAGCACAATAGGGTTCTAATTAAAACATTGCAAAAACATCCTTTTAAATACAAAAGCAACAATTCAAACTAAAGAGTCTAAACATATGGTCACATTATATATTCCACTCATACACTAGGTTTTCTCATGCATCAAAACATATTCAACACAGTTTTAGTTTGGGTATATCACTATTCAGTCATAATTGCTTACATATATCAAGTCACTGTCTTGAAGCAAAATCACATATTTAGATGCATCGAAAGCAATATAAAGATATGTAGTCATAGTGTTACATATTCTCTATATGATAAATCAGCCCAATAATTTCTAGTTCTTGCCCTACTCTGCCTGCTCCGTGCAGCTGGGCTGACCAGACTAAGCATGCACCAAATCCGCACGTGCTGTACGGCGCGTTGGTAGGCGGACCGGACGGACACGATTCCTACCGTGACAGTCGTCTGGACTTCCAGAGCAATGAAGTGGCGTGTGACTACAACGCTGGCTTTCAGTCGGCCGTGGCAGGTGACGTTAACATTTCTAATCTATTTATACCATGTTGTAAATTGCGAGATTAGGTTTAATTCCAAGAAGCAAATTCGTTTTAAGTCAACAGGGTTTCATTTTTCATATTAATTCTGCCTTTTTACTTTTTCGTCTTAGAAGCATTTTTTTGTGTGACGATAATTCTTTTATTCTTTTCTCAGACAACATGTTTAAAAATCACATTTTATTTTCTCTTATCTTTAGATAGTTTATCGTATACAAGAAATATCATCATTGTAAAATCTGAATTATAGTTATGGTCTTATTATGGTCATATATATTGTAACTGATGATACACGATGCTTTGATCTAAACTATTTGTTTAATTTTAATTTTTCAGGTTTAGAGTCTTTGTTTTTACGTGGCATGTTGAGTTAATGTATAATCTGAATAAAACATCAAACAATCAAACATGTTAGTATTATATTAAGTTTAAAAATCACATCAACCAAAGATTGTTTTTATCTTAGGTAAGTATAAAAAGAAAAAAACCCACTTTTCCCATTTATTTATGGCACTCAAGCATTAACATAGAGTATATCATACAACGATGATGATAAACTGCAAATGATAGGGATAACAATTACTCCTTAATAGATTTAACATTTGACACAAGCAAACAACATCTTTAAAATACGAACGCCACCTAAAGATGTTCTATTGCTTAAACATTAAAACAGTTGCCGTCAGGTGTCTATAGCAGTTAAAGAAGCTATTGTGTTAAACGAATGTTAGCAGAGAGACTAGTGCTCTAACATTGTTGGACAATCGTCCCACTACATGTTAAACACTTTGGTCTCTAGCAACGTTGAAACATATGCATGCATATAATGTATATTAACTATATTAAATTAATATAAACCCGAGATGCATAAATGCACACTGTGCTTATAAAAGCAAAGGTTGCATTAAAAGTCACGGTCCAATATTCTTATATGGATCCTCATCTAAATCACGTCAAGATTTGAGAATGTTGTACATTTTGACCGTGGTTTGCGATGTTCTGCAGTTTGACTTTGTTATTGTATTGTTTTGATTCGTCAGCCTGCTGCTACTTTTCTTTGAACATCTATCGCTGAAGAAGGTGCATTTTCTAAAAGATAGAGTTTGTACCAAAAAGACGCATCTAAATAATTATGATACATGTATTCATACCATGTAACGTTTGCTACACCCAAAGAACAAATGCGACAATTTCAAACATGAAACACAGTATATAGTTCAAAGATGAAAAGGAAAGTTATAGATGATACATGTACAAACATTTTAATTGTTATGACTTATTCTTTTCATAAGAAGGAATTATGATCATATAAATTATTCGAGGTCATATTTCTGTAGGCTCGTTGTTGCCCGATTTTTTTTTTTTAAATCTATCTATTTAAATAATCGCACTTTTGATAAGTTGTATGCATTAAAAACTTTTTCGTAATGTTAAAATTAGAAATTCATTTCAGGTATAGGCTGGGTATTTACAACTGGTTTCCACCCTATCGCGACATATATCAGATAAATATGTGAAAATGGTTTTTAAGCAATTGACACTCAGCCGTAGCGATATGATTCTTTCGTTTCTAATGTTTAAAAGGAGACATTAAATTGAAACGATCTGTATTCACTATACACACCTTTTCATTCTGTAAAATTGCCGACTTAAATTTGAAAATTAACAATCTAAGGATGATAATGCGTATTTTAAAGGTTTTCCAATTTTGTTACATAAAAACACATAACGAACTAGAATTCATTCAAATTTATTCATTGCATAAGCATAGTTATTCGGTTAAAATAGCAAGCCCATATAACATTTAACGAATTTTGCTACATAAGAAGCACAGAACGAACTAGAGTGTCATTCAAATTTATTCATAATGGTTGCATAAGCACAATAATTTGGGAGGAAATGGCTAGCTCATATATCATCAAACTAATACAAAGCACCTACAGATGCTATTTTTTAAAAATCCTACCAGATTTCATATACATGTACATATTTTTTTCGATATGACACTCAGACATTAACATAGTCAAGTCACAAGAAAAATTGTATTGTTTATAATTTTCTGAAAAATAAAAGAACAACATGTAAAATGTTAATAAATGAACTTGTAGATTCAACATGATTAAGAATTTATTAAATAGTTTTTAAAATTAAATGTGCACATTTTTAAGACAATGGTACAATTACCAGTTTTTCAAATGTGTGAGGAAACTGCTGTGCACCGATAACAAAAATAAGAATTGAATTTAACCTTATGACACTATTCATAACTAATAATAGGCAGTTCATCAATACATGTACGTGTACACGTAGTATGTCGATGCATACATGTACTTGTATTGTAACGTGAACTTGCTATTAAGGATCCTCGACACCCCGTGACTTCAACTTGTATGACAGTACGTCACAACATGGCGATTTGAACGCATAGTGAAACAGTTTATATCATTTTGATGTCTGTTTCTGTGGCGCAATGGGTGTGGCTTCGGTCTACCAACCAGCAGGTTTTTCTGGTCATTTTCAGGTCAAACAACTGCTAAAAATCCACATCTTTTAGTAATTTAGATAAATGAGCTTGTTTGAAGAACTTTACCCAAATGTGTGAATGGCATTAAAAAACTTCCAAAAATAAAACAACAAAAACCAATAAATAAACAACCAAAAAACAAGGCGTCAGATTCTTCAAGGAATCTCCTTGCTTGTCTTTTATTCTGTCATCGTTGTATGGGAGTGCAGTGATAAGGATTTAGGTCCAATAGACATTTGCTTAAACACAATGCCAAATGTAGTCTCACTTTATAGTAAAATTTAATATATTTATAGTAAATATCGATTATTGACGGCATTGAAAGGTACATGCATATAAATGACCAACGTTTTGTGTAAGCTACTTTCCTGCTCCTTCGCCACGAGTATACTTGTACATGTATTCCTATTTCAGCATTTCGAAAATTAAGCAACCAATAGCAAATGAAATCGTTTCTGCTTAAACTTACCGAGAGCCTCAGAGCTTACTATTTAGGACGTAATAATGATTTTTGCACGAGCCTTAAGGGTTTTCATGATTTAATCAAGAAACCAGCCACGTCCATATATACATGTACATGTATATCAATGATATTTGTGAAAATGCTTATTACCTGAAAGAATCTGACAACAGCACTTCAAAATAAACCAAAGCTCTCTAGTTATTCTCCAGATAAATATCCTTGTATATCGAGAATTGATTTCAATTTTGAACTATCCTAACAATTTTGAAATACATGTAGATATCATTTAGCTTTAAACTAGCTGATTTTAAGGTTCGCTTTTAATATATTTGACTTTATTTTAGCATATTTTTATAACAATTACAAATATCTGTAATCTCTCCTTTTTCCAACTCATAAGCACATAATTGATTTTCTTCTTTGAGAACTGAACTGTTTTATAATAGTGTTAATTTTTTCATCCCCAATTTAAAGCTGCCTCACACAATTATGAAAAGATTAACCAAATTTGATAACAACTTCGAAAACTACTAGAGATTCTGCATAACGATGATTTTAAATACACAAGCAGATTCTCTTTCGTTTTGTGTTTAAAAGTGTAGTTTTGAAATGGCGTTGTGACAACTAGTCTAGTATTCATAGATATCATAAAAAATGGAAATGGAAATGGAAAGAAATAAAGAAGAAATGATAACATTGAAAAGACCTCGTTTAAATCTAAGATTGCATATGAATGAATTATAAACACGCATCATGCGGGAAGAGGGATTTTGAGTGTCATTGAAAAAAAACACCAATTTATATTGCGAGGTGCAAACATTTTTGAGGTAACCGATGGGCTGCTTCATAACAAGATGACAATGCGTGATGACCCGTCAATAGGCTCATTGTTCAATGGGTAACCGCGAAAACACAAGCATCACATATAGAATGCATTTTGTGCAGTGGGTAAATGCGAAGGCACAGACAAGCAAAACAGCATATCAAGTATATGATAACTGTTGTACAGGGGGTAGGCACGTATGCACAGCGTGATAAATGAACATAACAGTTAATGAGTAAGCGTGAATGCAAAATACAAAGAATGTCAAATTCCTAAAGTTCTCGTGCATTTTTTTTGCGCGAATGTACATGCATGATGAAACAGTATTTGAATAAGATTACAATGTTTATAAATATTTCAAAAGTGGGTGGTATATTGTTTTAAACATATTATTGCACTCTTCCATTGAAGTTGGGGTGCCACAATTGCGCCATTATCCTAGTCATCGTTTAGATGAACTTGAAATAAAAGATAATACATATTTTGAGTCATATATTTCATATTTAGATATTTTACTAGAAAAAGACGTTAAATTAATAGCAATCATTACCTTACAACAAACCTTTATGATAAACGTACATGTAATGGCTTCAATGGGTAGGGACGTATGCACAGCGTGAGAAATGAACATAACAGTTTATGCAATGAGTAAGCGTGAAGTGCTCTGTATATATAGAATATCACACTGTTGTTTTGATATCGGCCCTGGTATTAGCCCGAGCGGTTGGCAGTTTCCTGTCAGATTCCATTCATAAAAATCCATACTGTTGTTTGAGCAATATATTTGAAAACGTTTATAAGCGTATCTATTCCTTTAAGTTAATTAACCACTTAATTTTTACAATCTAAACTCTGGTTTTCTAAGATTAAGTCTCGGTCCATCCTTCTCTATACCCTCCATGATTTAAATGTTGAATGATATTAAATAAAGCGTGCTATTGTTCTAAATACACAACCGTTGTGTAGGTTACCTCCCCTTACTTAGATACATATCACTCTTTGGCGCTATTTTTGAATTATTATTTTTCAATTTTTTAGCAATAAATAAAAATATTTAGACGTGTTAGGTGATGCTTTGTATTATTTATTTGTTATTCTATCGTTATTTCACAGGCTAGTCTTAATTTAAAGCAAAGATATTTAGGATTAGAGATTTTAAATTCGAGGGCAATACACCCCCTTGACGACGGGCTGAGACAGAGGAATATCAGCCCCGAGGGCGATACAGCCCTAGCTTTTAGTTGCTGTCTCACCTAGTCCAAAACACAAGTATCAGGGCTGATACACTACTAGGTATATGATATAAAAATATATATAAAAGGCTCAAATTTTTAAATGTTTGGAATTTCTCCACTTAACAAAAGCTTCTTGCAAAGATGCGATGGTTAATTTGTTGACACCCCCCCCCCCCTTCCTTAAATTTATTATAAAACTTGCGTTTTTTTTCCTTGTGTAAGAAGTTCGATAAAAAGTATTTAATATATAATATTATCTTTGTAATATTATC
Organism: Magallana hongkongensis; assembly: GCA_015776775.1. NCBI lineage: Eukaryota > Metazoa > Mollusca > Bivalvia > Ostreida > Ostreidae > Magallana > Magallana hongkongensis. The sequence goes on from CM027466.1 coordinate 15,590,854, forward strand.
CTTATTATCCTAAAAGAAAAAAATATTAATCATCAAACATAGTCAAATATAGCATGGCAACATCATGAGGTGCATGATTATATTAAAAACGTGCACATCAACATGAAACAGTGATATGAAATAATCAAACAACCATTTTTTTCTCTATGTGAAAAGTGTAATTATATTCATTTAGTAATAAATCGACCTGCGTCAATTGTCAATCTAAGGTTTAAATAAATCATTCATAGAAGTGAGTTCAAGCATTGGCGCATGATTTGACATGTAGACAACTGTAGTTCAACAGTCTGGTATCCATTGTTCTATGTCTATATGCTTGGTAAACAAGACGTTGTGTACATAGGAATCAATTATTAGCCGATAATTCTACTTGGTTTACATGTATGTGCACTAAAAGAAATAGATAAAGGTATGCTTGGCTCACATGATCTATGCAGCAAGCCGTGTATGCTTGGTGCACAAGAATGAGTGTCTTGTGTTGCCGATAATATAAGTATACTTGGCATGTACGCGGAACAAGTGATATAGAAGGCGTTTGCAGCATCAAAACATGATGCACAGATCATATGCAGTGCACACTTGGTGTACAAAGCGTATATCTACAGCTAACTAAATTTTCAGTAATCTTTAAACATAAATAATCTCTCGTGCGAAGAGATAAATTATATTCAGACTTTGGCTTCATGATTGTGCTGCCAGCAGTGCGACCAATCACTCAAATTTACTGAAGTCTTGTTATTGCCGTGTAAAAATGCAGTGCTTATGTTTGCTTTGAGTTTGAGTTTGTATCAGTTAAGTCAATATTTTTTCTTTAAATGAAAATTAGTCTGCTCATTTTATATACAACTACGCTTATTTTTCGAGAAAAACCGCTGCTGTGAAACACCTGTATTATTACATGTATATTAATTTACTCATAAGCCATAGTTAAATCACTTGAAATGTCATTAAAAGTTAATTGGCATCAAAATATACACATTGTAATAAGAAAATACTGTATGTCAATCTTTTAAATTGAACCAAAAATTCAGTCCTATATTTGATGAGTTGTCTTGCAAGTCATGGAGGATACAAACCATAGAGATCAAAATCCTTCAAATTGCTTTCTAATAACACGTATTTAGCATAAAATGTCAGTTACTTCGTCTACAACGTTGGTTTATCTTTAAAATATAAACGCTTTTCCCCATGAGGGATAATAAAACAAATTGGCATAAAGTGTAAACGTTTTATGAACATATACGCATTATTGCGTCTGTATTGACACATTTTATTTTGTCATTCCATGTCACATAGACATTGAATCGATTCCATGTCTACATTCTGCTCTGCACACAACAAGACCTAATCGTTATGTCGACCAGCAAACAGAATCTGACAGCCTCTTCAATGACCATTGCAGAGAGTGATGTTCATGTTGGGTAAGATTTTTATTTGTTAATACCATGTTTTGTACTTCTTGATTTATGAACGACAGGATTAATCGTACCCATAGCAAGGGCTCTAATAGGATACATATGAGGTAACCGTTGAAATGCTGGTGTGTTGAAATAAAAACCTTAAGATATGTTTATGGCCATTTTAGACTCAACCTTCCCATCAATTAATATTAAAGAAAATTTTACAGTTTGTTAATCTAGAAAATTCTACTGCAGTCTCTGAAAGAAGAAGAGGGAGATTAAAACATAATTAAATAATGATGTTTCAATATCGCAAGCTGAGTGTTATACTGATGATTTTAAAAAAATAATGCTTAAACCAGGTTTGAATACCAGTGCCAAGGTACATGTATGAATAAAGCACATATGCCTCGTCCTTTAAGGAGAAACCTTGTTTGTTGGCAATCCATCGATCACCTTTACATTGTGAATTCTAATTTCAAATATATACAGTACCTGTACTAGTAGCTGTTAAATTGTATCATATATGAACTTATTTGCTATAATTTAATGTGTCAGTGGTTTATTTCATTTTTGATCCCCACAATAAAACTTACGAAACAATACGGTAATCGTATTTTACCTTACCTTAACGTAATCTACTAGCACCTTGAAGAGTTAGAACTTTAAAGCTCCCTGAACAAAAAGTTCAGATTACTTTATTTGTCAACAGTTCTTTGGCGTGGGTATGTCTGTTTGAAAGAACATCATATTTTTGACTTTTTTTCAATGCATGTATCCAAATTTAAGTTCTTCAAAAGTTGTTGTTCTCGTGTGGGTTAAATTTTATATTGCTATACAGAATTATTCAAAAACCGCGTAAATTTCTCCTGCGCGTAAGGCCAAAAGACTTAAGAAACGTCAAGAACTAGTCTTAATAGCATATAAAATGGTAAGACCAATCATTGAAATATCCTGAGTATTGTTAATTTTAATGGATTCGCGAGGAATTAATATTATTATATTATTAAATATAGTAATGTCATCTTTCCAAAACTTTGCATACAAAAAGACTTACATTTAATGTCTCATTTAAAAGTAAAACAGGTAGGGGTTACCTCTCCAAAATTTAAGGTATAGCATGAAATAGGCTAATTTTGGGCCAAAATGGGAGTTAATTTTTTCTTCATTTCTATGAAATATAACCTAAATATGCCAAAATATATCGATAGAAATATCAAAATATTGTTCAAAAATGTTTTTGAGATCGTGAATATATCGTAATAGACAAACTATCTAGAAATTCGGTCTGTATAATGTAATTTTTTTTAAATACAATTTTGTTCAATAAAGTTTATTTGGCTTTGTAAAATATAGATGTACTACTAGAATTAATATGTGATGCAGAATTTCACACTAGAGGTGACCCAAAATTGCTACCTAAGGAGCAAACCTCTTTGATTAACATGGTGTTATCAAACAAATTACAATGAAAGACTAGCATAATTTTGTTTTAGTGAAAAATCAAACAATGTTCCACGTTTCTATCTAGTTCTATGGTGATAGTATTACACTGCATCGATTGCGTTTTTCAGCCTGTAGAAGTATGGTGTGATAAAAGGACTGTTTGTTCCATCAACCGAATTACCTAGTTAAGCTCCTTGAAGATTTGTTTGGGAAATTATTTTAAACCTATGACTGCACTGATCTGGACTTATTCATGTGATGTAAAAAAAATGCATGCAACACCTAACATAAACATTGAATTTCACTTTCAAACCTTCTAGTTGGTTGCGCATTATAGACATAGTTTAATTTAAAGGAATTTAATGCAGAGACTGCTTTGAATAAGTGTATCCATATGCCTATTCCACTACTTAATCTTTACCCACAAATATTCCTCACCCAGAGAATGTTTCTTGATCTATATTTAGGTCGACGTCAGTCTCATTCTAAAAGTCTTTAGGAAACTATAGCTATAGACTCCTTCTATTCAGTGATAATGAGCACTAATCCAGTTGAAAAAATTGCAAAAAATGTAATAAATGTACAAACCCTAGACCAAAGGCAAAAACCGCACTTGTAATATAAATGTACAAACATGAGTTCAGGAGTATCAATGTAATTCTGAATAGAACCTGTCACTTCGCTTTGCCAAAAGTATTTGCATCCTTCAGACAGAGTAAAGAAACGTAAAGGAAAAAGTAAGAAAAAAAAGTTTTACCTAACACTGGTTAAATCTCTTGTTTTTATAACAGATGACATTGCGTAAACTTATGACAAAACGACGTCATTTGAAAATTACGAATTGTCTATTAAAGAAGATGGGGGAACAAGATAGCGCAAATGCCCATTTGGTTTAGTCGTAAAATACAATTTCAAATTTAATTTTTTCCAACTAAATATACTTGATAATGTTATATTAAAAGTTTACAAAGGCCCAATTTTTAACTATACATGTATTCAGTTTTGAATATTTTAACAAACGATAAGAAAAAAAAATCTAAAGTTTAGTTGGTATCGAACCCACAACTTAAAAACCTTAAGTCTATAATATTATCAAATGTCTGGTGCTCTAACCACTGAGCCATTTCAGTCACAACAAACTTCATTGTTAAATGCTATATGCGACTACAACCACGAATTTACGCACTTGTAATATTTTTCTAAAACGTTACATTGTTGGGATACAAAATGACATTTTTAAAGTAGTGTGGGTCATCTCTCCATGTTTTCGTTGTTTGAAATCGGTTTGATTTCCTTTAAACCTTATATAGACTATGACAAAAATATGGAGCTCAGACTCACTCTATAAAAGAAAAGGCATTGAAGTTCTAAAAATGACACTATCTGGAGGTTTTGACACGCATACGCCAGTTTAAATCAACATATTCCAAATATCTAACATATTTAAGGGTTATAAATCGATGTTATGGGAAATATACATTATTTTCAATAATTTAGAAAGAAATTATGAGATTTGTTGATATTTTAATTTTATAGTATCTCACCTATTCTCATATGGGCAGATTACACGCCTTATTCACCCATCTTCTTTATTTCGTTTGAGAGATATATTTTATTCTGCCAGTGTATGTGTTTGATGCAAAAGAAAACTTTATACATGGAATATATAATCTAGATTTAATAAGAAACTGCTAGTTTAGATTTTGCGTATTTCTTAATTCCAAATACTAGGTAAAATGTATCTTATTTTCGAGACAGTAGCCCTCATGTCAAACAATATTTTTTATTATTTCAAATCATATTTACAGCAATTCAACCAAAACTACCTCGGCTGATGTTGGAAGAAATAAGTTTTCTTACTTTAAAAAATTCGCATCTAAGTGTTTCATTATAGTTTCTTAATAAATGAAATAAAACAGAAAAAAGGTCATTATTTCAAATTATATTTAGAGCAATTCAATCAAAATACATGTACCTGAGCTGATGTTCGAAGAAATAAGTTTTCTTACTTTAAAAAATTCGTGTTCAAGTGTTTCATTATAGTTTCTTAATAAATGAAATAAAACAGAAAAAGGTAATTTTTGCACATTTGTGGACCCACTACAATATTTTTATCACACTGTCTTTAAATGAGATTTGTTTTTATAGCATGGAAAACAGAAATAAGTCGTCCAGTAAGATTCGGATTTTCTGTTTAATGGTGTTGGCTCTAGTCGCCATTATAGCTGTTTCTGTGGCCCTAGTAGTTGTAGTTATCAAAAACGAAGAAACTGACGATGATTCTGTTACCTTACCCTCTACCACAGCTGACCCTAATCTCGTATCCTCCAAACGAGGTACTTAACATTCAAAATGTCAATTGTTTCTCTGTATCTGTTTTGTCACCATTGGGGTTTCCACTTTTTCGGTTTTTCTTTTATTTCTTTTGTAGAAATACGTATCTCCCAGGAATGTATACTCGCTGGTGAGTTTAGTTTATAACATAATCTAAATATCATATTTCAATTGCAAATGCTTCTTACCAGACAAAGCTTATGTTATGTTAGTTTAAATAATATTAATTAGATTTTTTAAATAGATGTTGATACATGTATATGTATCTAACAGCAAGACAATTATGAGCTATTACCACATGGCAATCTCTCCTTCTTATCAATAATTGACAATGCCTGTATATTACATTAAAAAGCTCAAAATTAAATAACACTTTTGTTTCACATTTCAGCGTCAAATTTGATTAATTCCATAGATCCCAAAGCAGACCCATGTAACGATTTCTACCAATTTGCTTGCGGGAAGTGGCGAAAAAAGCATGTGATTCCAGAATATGCTTCTATTACAGGTGTCACCCACAAGTTAAACGACGAATTGGATATCATCTTAAAACGTGAGATAACTTGATATGATTTAATCTCAATTGCCAAATATACTATGTCCTTTATTCAAATAATTATATATTATATTTTTCATGCTTGTGTTAAATGTCGATTTTTATTATTCATAAGTTAGATAAAAAAGGCACAGCCTTATTCTTTCCTATTCTTACTTTTTTAATTTCATTCGAACTCCTTAGTAATTCATTATATTTCTGATATGTAGCTTCTCTTATCCTTTTTTTTCAAAATATTCAAATGGACAGATGTACTGGAGAGAAAGATAGAAGACAGTGACATTGAAGCCGTAAGGAACGCCAAGAGGTATTACCAGTCTTGTGTGGACGTAGGTATGAAAAAAACCCAATATTACCCTGACCCGCAATTAGAGTTAGGCTAAAAGCTGGATGGTCAACAAATCAACAATAGAATACTGAAGTCTGTCCCAATATATTTCTATTATTTATAAATACCTTTTAATTGAAACTATATTCATTCAATAGTATGAAAAAATTCCAAGATTTCCCTTTTGAAACGCACCCTCTAGCTTGTCAGATTTCACGCAGCTAAAAATAGAAAGTCTACGTAGATTTTGCATGGCAACAGCCATTATTAAGCCCGTATGATAACGTTAATAAAGTGCGAGGTTTTCCGAGTGACAAGGGAGAAAAGATGTCATTATTCCCTTTATGAATCTCCGTAGGAAATCTATTTTCGTTCCTATGAATTTTTACGATCGAAAAATCGTAATGTGTGAAAGAAGTTATCTTGGGAATTTTTCTTTCATCGATATTTCAATTGCATTTCTTTCACAGGTATGTGTATTTTTATTAAAATTCGTCCAAACGTGCAGCAAAAATATCTTGGGACAGACTATAGTGTACCGTAAAAGTTTAAAAATGATTTATTTTAGCCACAAACTATTATTAGATAAAAAATTCGAGTATTTGAATCATAAAATTTTAATAATTCCAATATCTTAGTCAGTGCTCTTCTTCTTTGATAGACACAGTACCGATCAGACCCTACCTTACACCACAGCAGACCCAAACTAAACCCCGGGTTTACTTTCAGGGTTAACTCGGGGTTTACTTCGAGTCCGCTTTTGAAAATGTGTCCACTCGGGGTTTACTTAAGGTCCACTCGAGGTTTACTTTAGGTTTACTTGGGGGTTTGCCTTTGGGGTCCACTGTACACATTAAAGTGAGAAGCAGACCCGTCTATACTACATGTATCTTACTGCCTGTAATTCCTGTCCCTCGTTTATTATAAATACACATGTATCGTTAGCTCTATGTGTCCACTCTGGGTTTACTATGGGTTTTACTCTGTGTCCACTCTAGTAAACCCGGAGTAAACCCAGGTTAATTCTAAAAACTATTGCGCAGTATATGTTGGGCGGTGTTAGTTTTGAATGTCCACTCGTAAATCTGTTTTAAATTGCTCGTATTTATAGAGATAACGCATGCCGAAGATTTGCTCCAAACTAGGAACAAGAAGTTTCTGCGATTAGGGTAAATTATTTTTGTGACTAGGGAAAGGCTACTTGAATAACATTTAAATATTTACATAATTTGACTTTGTAACTGCTTTTAAACAATTTATAAAATTGAAATTGACTTTTTTCGATATTCATCACTGCTACATGTACTGTCGTTTTAAAAGATGTCACACCGATTGAAGATATTGTTTAAGGTGTCGGATGTATAATTGAGACTGAGGCCTCGGGATTTTCCATTATGATCTCGGTAGATTACGGAGATTGGGATATTGCAATAAATTTTTAAACTTTCAAAATATTTTTATTTAACATAATAAAAAGTAAGAAATAAACAATTCAAGAATGTATAAAGTAAAGCAAGAAAGTCACTTGCTGTTGTATGGCGTTATTCCTTTTCCCAAGGCGCATTTGTATTTGCGATAACGTGAAGAAAAAACCCCTATTTTAAAGAGTAAAGTTTGCGGTGCGTGTGTAACGTATTCAAACGTAATATAGGTCGTCTTAATCATTAAAATTTCATTTCGTAGATTTTGTTGCTGTGCATAATTTCAATTTTGGATATCCGAGCAATTGCATGACCCTTTTATTAGCTTATTTTCTATATCTAGTTTTATCAATGTGCATTAAAATAATTAACATACAAAATATTACATCTTTATTTCTCATCTACATTCATTATTTTAACATATAAAGTGTTATTCGAACGTTTGTTAAATTTCTTTGTATGCAAGAAACACATCACATTGTGCTTTAGCATCGGATATATATATATATATATATATATATATATATATATATATATATATATATATATATATATATATATATATATATATATATATATATATATATAAAACTGCAGGCCCTAAAAAGTACTTCTTCACCACGTGCACACGCTCACTAAACGGCGGTTCCACCGAAACGCTTAACAATTTTCACGAAACGCTGCACGCTTTGCCCAACGCTAAACGGTTTGCAAAACGCTTAGGCTTTTGAAATTTAATTATTCACAGAATTTATAGGGGTGCATGCCCTGATGTAGATTTTAATTTTACTTGGTGGTGTAAATACCTTGTTAATTTTGTATATACACCAACAGAGAATAAAATTAAAATTTTACAGTATGGCGGGGGATGCTATGCAATCAAATAATATTTTTTTTTAATCATAAATAACCGCGTAGAAGAACAATTAAAATCTAATAGAAGATACACATAACGAAATAGAAGGAACTTTCCTCAAGGTATCACTGTTTTATGATTTTTTTTTTTATTCAAAACATTGTAATGGAAAAAACAAAATAAATGATTTAGATTTCAGACCCAACATCTGTGTAAGGGCGTATACATGTATTTCCTAGCTTAATTGCTTGGACAAAATAATTGTAATCATTGTGGTTTTAAAAACATCTTGTCATTTTCCGTTAAGAGGGTTTATAAGAGTAAAAAAAATCACATGTAAAATCATCATTTTTTCTTCTCTCGCATTTCATAGATTATGAACAGTATAGTTTTCACTCTATTTTTTTTTCTGTTTCTGAATTTCCTATCATTAAAAATTGTACTATACAGCTTTTAAAATCAATTAATCAAATTAAATGCATGCGTTTTTACAACATTACAGTGTCAACTATAAAAGTTGATTCGGATTGCCTATGAAAATAATAATTTGTTAACAGTATAAAACATGTTGACGGATTTCGTATTTAAATATTAATTGTACTGATACGGACACGTTATAGACATTCTTAATAGGCAGCCTCCGTTTCAAAATTGACTTATTCTTTTGTTTGTTGAAAAAGAATACAAGTTTGATTAAAAGATTAGTACAGAGTTTATTATTGATTTCTATGAGTTAAATGTTCCTAATGAATTCTCATTATCCTGATAAAACATTTCACACAGTTCTCGCACGCTTTCATTTTAAGGCTTTACGCGCCTGATTTGACCCGCAATTCACAGAGTTTATTATTGATTTATATGAGTTAAATGTTCCTAATGAATTCTCATTATCCTGATAAAACATTTCACACAGTTCTCGCACGCTTTCATTTTAAGGCTTTACGCGCCTGATTTGACCCGCAATTCACGACTTCGCTGTAATGGTGAAAAATACTTTTTTATGCAGACATTTTGCTGAATAAAATTTTTTAAAATTTAAACTCTCAAATTACAAGTTCTCAATCGTAAAGAATAGACTAAAATCAAATTACAGGGTATCGGGAATATGCATTTAAGTACATGCATATGATTGCGAGGAATGGGGGTTAAAATTGCGTGACGTCGACATGGTCATTGTAGAACACATATTTGGTTCATAACTTTATTATTATTGAAATATGTTGGCAATTTTTAATTATTAAATATAAATCATGTATATATATGTCCTCATCAGGCGTGAAATAGCAATACGTGTAATTAAATCTTGTATTTTTCAGTGTTGTGGTGTTTTACGCAACGGGTTATCGATTTGCTAGAAGAGTGCGTTTCTTATCTTACAAAAATAGCCCCATAAGATAGACCCTGAAACGTATATAAGAAGACATTTATACTCTTTATATGATCGAAGTTCCTTAAAGCGTTACCCGAATCACGTTTAAAGTTTTAAAAATCTTTACCCTAGTCACGAACTTGCTTTACCCTAAAACACTGTGCCGATAAATATGCCAGTGCCAAAGTGGCATTTTTGCACCCGTCTAAGCTGCATATATCGAAAAATTCAAATATGCCACATGATAGATCATTTCTTAAAGAGTTTACAACCACCTTTTTATCATCGTAACTCAGCTGTTGGGTGAGATATTTACCTTTCAAAAATAAATTCCTTCAGGGAAATAATATCTTCCATAGGAAAAACAATATTCCTAGAGGAAATTTGAAATTTCCTATCGGAATACAAGAACTTCCTACAGGAATTTCAATTCCGATAGGATTTAATAAAATCCGATAGGAAATATTAGTTTCCTATTTAAAACTGCCTGTCTGAATCAAATTCCCACAGAAAATACCATTCTCTTACAGGAAATATAATTCTTTTAGGATTTTTAGAAAATCTTATAGGATTGTCAATATATAAGGAGAATCATTTCTCCTGTGGGAATGATCATTTTCCTATGGGATATCAATTTTTAAGGTAAATATCTCACCTGTCAGGTGAAACACACTAAAAACAGAAGTGGTTATATACTATCTAGACAATGGTCTATCATATTGTATTTATGAATTTTTCAAAAACTGCCTCTTATGCCGGTTAAAGAAAACCACATTGGCACTGGAATAATTATCCGGCACAGTGTTCTAATCATAGTCGAAATTTTTCCTTTCGCTATTTTAAGAAAAGATTCTGCAAAACTTTTGCAATTGTTACCTTAATACATTACAAATAGTGTAATTTAGTGTATTTATTTATTTATACTACTCCGACAATTGCGTAAATTTAGTGTAAGATAATCGAAGCGTGATTCCTTATCGCCATCTTGGACTGAGGTAAAGTGTGTTACCATAGTCTGTTTCTATATAGTGAAAACCCAAGAGGTTTTCTTTCTGTTAGGTTGGATCTGACCAATACTGTAGGTACAATGTTCACTCGAAATTGGAAACAAACATCCAGGTTTTTATACATTTTTAATGAATTTATTAAAGATTTTTATTGTTTCGTGTGCATGTATCATTACAGGAAAAGTTAATTTTTGTACACATTGTGTAATCAGATCAAAAGGGAATTTTGCTCAAATCACCGAGACTTTAACGTGATTCTTTAACAAATAATAATTAAACTGGTGAATAATATGATGTTATCTAAGGGTTCTTACCTGTACATGTATTTTAGACTTATTGTTAAGGAATTGGTGTTCTGGAAAACACGTTAAGTGATATTGTAAACCAGTGTAACCTGGATAAAAATATACATTTTAATCACATTCCTTCAATTTACCATGATTAATGTTAATGGATACACAGACAATATTTTAATGTATTTCTGCAAACCTCCCGAACAGGTCAGTCATAGAAATTATGATGTATGCATATACATATACATGACATTTCTTGCAGATGCTATAGAAAAAGACAACCTTACTTCAATCAAACAGTTGATTGAAGATTTAGGAGGATGGCCAGTATTGAACAAGGATTGGAAAGAAGATAATTTTAATCTTACCAATCTACTGATCAAAATAACACTTTACACGGCCAATCCACTTATCTTCATGTTCGTATATAGGGATTTCAAGAATCCAACAAACCATATGCTCTATTTGAGTAAGAGAAAAAGTCTAGTCACTTATTTAAAAGGTTTTTCCTTTTCATTTTTTTCATCATTTATATTAATCATTAAGCAGTCCACTCAACAGTTTACAAAAGTTGTCTCCCTGAGCAGGGTCAATTTAAACGTAAAGAAAAGAAAATTCATCATACTAAAGCAACCAAAGATTTGGACATCCTGTATTGAAATCTTTAACTTTTATGTATTTCTTCTATATAAGTACATTGTATGTAGGTTGCCCCGGCCTGGGGAAAATGAATTTTAAATGCCAAATAACAACTTATCAAACCCCTAAACTACAAAGTCAACTAT